>QWTY01000440.1:50160-65218 GCA_008033365.1 Pseudorectes ferrugineus | reverse complement strand
TATAGCTTATGGAACTTTGGTGGCACTCCAGCAATCTTCACCTTTGAACAGGGAACTGAAGCAAATACATATCTGGCTAAACGTTGTCAGAAAATAATATTATACATGGGATTGTGAGAAAAAGCTGTGCAAAACTTGTGTGAATTCCTGCCTTTATTTTTTCAGGAATGTTTAGGGATGATTTTTTGACAATAGCTACTCAGTCATTAGAGCTTTTGAGAACGGCATCAGGAAATAGTTAAAAAGATAAGACCCATAAGTGAAGGCTAGTGTTTTGTAAGCAATCATCCAGTGCAAAAGATTTCATTAAGAGGTTTGCGGCATACACTGGTGACCATTTTATGTATATGGATTATGGATCACATGGATTTTCAACTCATAAAGAAGCTAATGCCAGGAAAGCATCTTATGTTTTAAAGTTTTACACTGGAAAATTAAGACTGGGAGCCAAGGACATAAGACCTCTGATATTTGTGAACCAACACTGGTCCACAGAGCAGTACACACAAACCCAGAAGTAATTTCCTTTTTTTTTTATGCAGCAGTATTCTTAAATAGATTAATTCTACCACCTCTTAATCATCTCGCACAGTGAAATGACATCTGACTTCATGCAAAATAGCTTCAGGTAGGAACTTTGCTGGTTTAACTGATGTCACCATGATTTTCAGATTTGATCATAATATATCTGCAAAATAGATAAGCTTTAGATGTCTGCATGATTCTGTCACTTTTTTCAGCTGCAACTGAGAGTGGCCTTTTTGTTGTGTACTGTCTAATGGGTGCCTTGCAGACCTGCATCTCACTTGACTGAGAGGACTCCGTGTTCCCCTGTCAATAGCCCCGGGAAAACCACAGGGAAAATGTGCGAGGCACCACCTGCATCTTGTACCAGCATGGGTATGAATGCAGAGCACATGCCACAGAGCAGCTCTCTCCTGCTGAAATTCAGAAGAATGCCATTGGCTTACATACTAATCTGCAACTTTAATTTTCCCACAGAACACTTTAATCAGAAACCACTTTCATAATTTGTAAACACTGCCAAATGTTTGATTCCAGGCTGTTTAAGTGATCAAACCTTCGGGTAGAAAAATAAAATAAATAACAATCAAACCATCAAACAAAGAAAGCAGTTATAAATAATTAAATATGCTGTACTGACACATACTATTCCCATCTGGATGCTGTGCTTCCAAGATATAAAGCACAGCTTTCCTAATTAGGAAAAAAAATTTAAAAAACATCCTGTATGACAGAACAAGTCAGATCAGAAACAGGGAGTTAGGACTGACTGTCTCATACGTGAAGATCAGCACCTGGGAATCCACTCCTATTTCTGAACATACCAGACCTGCACCACCTTGGGCACAGCAATTAATCTCACTGCCTCACTTTCCTGTTCTATAAAAGAAAAAGAGGGATAATAAACTTCACTTCCCTCACCACAGGAAGCTAAATTAGTGAAGTACAGCAATGTGAGCTAAAATCCTCAAAAAGAAGGGGGTCAAAGATACACAAAATTTTATTTCCCCATGGAAAAGATTGTTTTAGAGCTACCACATACATGGTGTTAATGAGAGATAGATGATTTAAAAGCACCCATTGTTTTTTCTTACTTTTTGATATTGCCTGGGTAATGCTTTTATTTCCAGCAGCTTATAGAACTTTTTGAGATCTACAACAAGTGGGGTGTCTTTTAAGATGAAGTCTCAGCTTAGGCACATTTTAGGCACTTATCTCACACTGGATTGAAAGGATACCTCAGAATGAATGCCAATCCCAGATTTTCTGAAAGATTAACACTTAGATTTCATTGCACACCTCTATGAGCATCTCTATAGTCAGAGACACACTAATGGAACTAGCTAAACTAAACTAGCTAATGATAATAACAATAAAAAAAATCCAAAAGAAAATGTCACCAACGAGGCATCAAAGATAATAAAGTGATTCCTCCAGTGCAGGAAGCTAGGCCAGAGAAACACGAGGATGCCAAAAGAAAATAACGAAAGGAAAACAAATTCAAGGGCGATAACTATAGGACCCCGGTGGGCTTGTTATATGAAAAGACTGCAGGCAACCACATCCTGCTGCTGTGATGCTTCATAAATTCTATCATCTTGTTAAGAAGCTGAAGACTACTGACCTCACTTCCTCTGCTAATAAGACTGTGTTGCTTTGCGCCCAGACTTTTATGATGCTTATGAAATTTGAGCCATTGTGTGAGCCTCCTTCCTTCCTACACCAATGATTACTGCCTCCCAAATTACAGAAGAACAAATGGGAAATGGAGACTCCTCTCCCTCTTGTGCAACAGTCCCTTCTTTCCCTCTTCCTAAACCCTTGTAAAATATTTTTCAGGCTCTCAGGACCAGAGATGCTAAGACTTGCTTGGTTTCTGAATATATTACAAGTAATCATAGTAATAAACCAAGAAATCTGAGTAGATTTTATGATGTTCACATATAGGGATGACATTTATACATGCCAGAAAGACCTTCATGCATTATAAAGCCTGTGCAGGCAATATTCAGCCATTTTGTCCTAAGAGAACACATAGCAAGTGTCAGAGGGCCAAAGAGAGAGCAGCCACAAAGGTGTTTTGGAAATACTCTCCAAACACAAAGACTACACGGGCTGTGTACGCAAAAGCTCCCCTTATTGGAGCTCAAAATAGGAGAAGACAACTACTCTTAGCACTTACTTTTGAAGAGCAAAATATACAAAGGCAGCTGAGACAAGGTCCAGCCCAGCTGGCTACAGCCACTCATGATCATGAAAAATCCAGAGAAAGGCAGGCCTGTGATTTGTCCTGTCCATATTTTGCACCATTTTCTTCCCAGTCTAAAAAGGCACAAGACAAATCAAGGCAGCCCTTTTGTCTTTACACATGGCAGGGCTAAAATACGTTCACACCATAAAAAACAGGGAAGGCTTGTCCGTCAGCTGCCTACAGCTTTGCGTGTTCAGTAATGTAAGTGTGTACCAAGGATGTGCCTTTAAAATCTTACATTATGCAATTTAAAAAAAATGATCAACCATTATTTCCTTCTAGTATCTCCACAGAAATCACTGGCACTGGGAAAAAAAAGTACCAAAGACCAAACCCTCACAGATGCCTTCTTTTCTCACAGACATCCTCTTACCCTTAAAAGTTAAAAACCTCCAATGGTCACCTCTTGCAGCTGGTGGATTACATTACAGATGTCCTTCCTGAGTAGCCTGACCTTTAGTATCTCAAAACAAAAATGCTGCAAATAAAAATACACAAATCAACACGGCTGACGAGGACAGTAAGACCAAACTCTTCTCCAAGTTTCACAGAGCAATGAGGACAGTGCCATGGAATTTGCACTTCTGAAACAATGAGGAAAATGCAGCCTTTACTTATGTAGTTCTAAGAGCTCTGTCTTTTGGATATGACTTTCTCTTTGCTTCAGTTGTGTCACTAATGCTGCTCAGCTCTTGCTTTGCCACCCTTAATAGATAACACAGCAGGTGTTCCACTGTCTAGACTTACTGTCCTTACTGTCCTTTCCAATAGAGAAGGTATGCAAATTCTTAGTAATGTACACAGCAAAAAAACTTCAAATAAAACAGTAAAAACCAAACCAAACCAAAATGAAATACTATAACAAGTCCAAAAGTCCTGGTTTCTTCCTGCCTTTTTCATAGCTCCTACATGGGATCAAATATCATCTTTATTGTGTTGTCACTCTTATCAAGCAAAGGCAGCTTATATTTAACAATTTCATTGTTTTCTTTTCTATATTACTTAAGATGATGTTAGGAGCCTGCTGAGTGTTCTCAGACAGACCCAATCTGTTCTGCCTTGCACAGTCCAGTGACTGACTTGACTGACATTCCAAAATGGCCCTGTGGAGCTTTAGGTACCACCACCAGCTGTTTCGCATGGCTCTTTGTGCCAGGGACACTGTGCAGCACTCAGAACACTTATAGGAGGAGGGTGCACACGCTTGGACTATGTACTCAAAAAAAGGAAGGAAGGAAGGAAGGAAGGATAGTAAAGATCCAGAGTCAAATGTGAGTGGCACAGCCATAATTCTTAATGAAGTAGCAGGTAAGATTGATTGTCAAGGGTCAAAAGGCTAGGTCAAACTCTGCTCATTCGTCAGCTGAATGTCATTTTTGTTTTCCCTGTCACCAGATAGCTTTAAAAAAATTGCAACTCCTTACTCATTATCTAGGACTTGGGTCCCTTCCTGCCATCCAGTATTAATGAAACTGTGCTTTAAGCCTGGCCTTCATCTTTGAGGTTCTTCTTCATGTAATTCTTCCCTTTCTTAAGTACAACAAACTGAGGACAATTTTAAAGATTGCTTTCTCACACAGAGTAGTTGGAAAATTGCTGCTACAGTGAGAATGATTTGAAAACATACATGCAGTATGAATGTCTGAAGGAACAAAAGTGTAACTAAATCATAGCAAGTCAAAAGCCTACACAACGATGTAACTGAATCATGGTTAAATCTCTGCAACTCATATGGAATCCTTAAAAAAACAACATGATACAATATTTTGAAATAATTTTTGAAACCCCCACCGCCACACTTTTTTTGTTATAATTACTAGCTATGCACCACTGGAATAACATTAATACTGAAATTATCCATCAATTTACTATGAATATGATTTATATATGCCTGATCAGGTAAAAATATAGCAAATAATTCCCTTTAAAAAAATTAAACATCTAACTTAATTGAAGTTAAATTACACCTATGTTGTAAAGTTTCAGCTGGCTTGAAATGGGATGCCAGCCAAAGGATGTTCCCTGAAATAAAACCATTTTGTACCAAAGGTAAGTTTAGGTGGAGTTGTCCTCTTGTGAACTTATATAAAGGCAATACTTGTGTTTATTCAGTGCTTTTTACAAAGGGATCTCAGGATCTCAATAATTAAACCTTCTCTAAAGACTATCCCTATGAGAACTACCTCTGTGTTTACAGGAACAGAATCAGGAACCATTTAGTGACAGAATGAGAGGATTTACTAAATTAATTTTCATTAAACACATTGCTGAACAGGGTGGTTTAAGTATGTTGACTGATTGACATAATACCTCCTTTTAGCTAGAAAAATGACCTTTTAAAATATTTATAATCACTCCTGGGCAAAAACATCCTGAAATTCTGTGCGAAATTGCCATAAAGTAACATTTCACACAAGTCTAATTTCCCTGCACAAGCAAATGTGGTGACTTCAGTGAAACTATCTGCATGAATGGCATCTCAGACGGGGAATTCAAAATGTTTCATGAAAAAGATCAGTTTTAAATGTGAAGAGCAGACAAAAATATATGATAGCTCAAAACAAAAGAAAAGGTTTCAAAATGCTTTGTGTACTCCACATCTGTGACTTGGGAGAGCTATTTCAAGGCCTGGATGCTGCAAGAACACAAGCTAGTCTCTGCTTGCTTCCAGCCACAGACAGAGGATAATACCCATTTTAAGTGTACAGAATTCAGCTCACAGAGTAGTGAATCACAGAATTATTTAAAATAGGCACAAGAGGTTTACAAGTTGAAAGTAATTAGTTAATTCAAACCCTGAGAACATCTGTGATATTCAAAAGCCAATGATGATGTTTAAAACAGATCAATTTTAGGAACTTCTGGAATTTTTTGACCTGACCAGGTTTTCAGGGCATGCAAAATATTATGTGCTTTCAAAATGTTAGCCAGAACAACTCAGTTTTGATAAAATTAGAGGAAATTTCAACAAGATAAAAGAAGGGCAGTGAAGGGAAATAAAGAGAAAAAACATTTTTATACAAAGCTAAATTTTCCTTCAGGATGTTTTTTCACTCCAAAGTTCCAGTAGCAACAAAATTTGACTTTTGAAGTTTGAGGTCAGATGAGAATGGCAATAATTAGAATTTGAATAGAAGGCTTGTCATTAAAATAATTTTGCTTAGAGCACTGTGTTTGACTGTACATTGCTTGTCTAGCCATATTGCAATGTGGACATTCTTCTGCACGCGTGCTGCAGTGTATCAGTTTAAAGCACGGAGTACTCTACATCACCAATGTGGGAAGCAAAACTAAGGAGCAGTCCCAGTGTGTAGATAAAAGTAATTGTAAAACAGAGTTCGGCTGTGTCTAGGAGAGCCTGTGTTTATTATGTAAAATGACTGATTATTTTAAACCAGCTGGGTTTTGCATGGAGCCTTGTTCACTGAAATATTAATAGATGACATTTAGCTAAACAGTACAACAGAACCATGATAGTGTGCTGAGAACTGTCACCATAAACACACTTTACTTCCTCCAATAAATACTAATTCATAGCAGGTTGTTACCAAACTGCCATGCTTTCACCTGAGAAGTATCAGGCTTCTCTACTACCCAGAGCTCTTAGAAATTACACAAATCTCACAATTTTTTTTTTTTTTTTTTCTTCCAAATCTAGCACAGAAACTGAGGAGGCAGTGAGTCCTTTATCTCTCATGCAGGAGCAGAGAGCATGGTTAGGTCCCTGTGGATATAACACAGGCAGCTGCTCTCTTCAATAGTCTGGAAGCAACACAGATTGTCAAGCACTACTTCCAGGTGTGGTGAGACACAAAGTTTCAGTTCCATAAGTGCATTGCTCCCCTCAATCAGCTGAGGAACATTTGATAATTGCACAGAACACAATAAAAAATGCTACATTTTTAGTGAAGAAGACAAGATGCTGCATGAGCCTTCACACCTGCTGAAAGTCAGTTAGTTCACCTATAGCACTTTCACTTGCTTCTTTCTTCATACACTAAACTTGCCCCTCTGCCCCTTCCTTTCACAAAAAATTATCTTTTAAATTTTCTTTTGTTTATATTTTTCCCCCTCTGTTTCCTTTCATTCTGTGGTTCCTCAGGGATCCCTGTATGGATTTTCTTGTGACCATCAGACAGCATCTTTACAACTCTCATCGCATGAAACTGAACCATATAAGTGAAAAGCAGTTGAACTCCTCTCAATTTCAACAACAGCAGTTTGAAAGCTGTCCACTGAGTTAAATTTTAAAAAATATTATATGTTCTTTTGCATGTTATTGAAGGCTTCAGTTTTACAGGGAGACAATGAGCTAAATTTTATTCTCATCTGCTTGAGGACTCTTCCATGGTTTTTGGTCTTTCAGTTGTTGTATAATTATATACTGAAGGAGTAAACAGTAGTAAGCTGCTCTATCCTTAAATAGGGTATTAGAAGCACTTTCTTCTCACTATTGCTTTAATCAGACACTAATGGCATTTCTACTACAGCCTTCCCTGCCTGCCTGGTTCTTACATGTTATTTTTAACACTGATGTTCATGTAACTTAAACCCATTTCTAAGCCAACTTTTCCTCACAGAAATTTGTCCTCTCACCTCCAATTTCTTTCTTTTGCTGTTTTCTGCAGTATTATTATCATGATAATAGCTTCGCTATTGTGACATGAATAACACTTCTCTGACTGAATTCTTTCTTCTGCTTAGCTGTGTGTCAATTCCACAGTTCGCAGATCCATGTAATACAAAATACCATCACTTTTCCCTGTCATTAGTCCTACACCAAGCCTGTACCCTAAGTGGTTGAGTACCTTTTCACCCCATCTACATATGCCACCTCATCTCATCCCCAATCCTGCTTCATAGCTCACACATGATGTGGATTTCTGCTTTCAGAATTTTTTGAGGTTTTGAACTTTAATGTATTGACTGAACTGAACTGTATTCAGTTGTGTAAGGTTTACATTTTCTTCTTGAAATTTACATTAACCTGTCACTCCAGCAATTTTATGGCTCTCTCCAGTCATTAGTTGGCCCTGATACTACCTGTATGTCCCCCTCTAATCACTCATGATGAACTCCAGGTTTATGGCAAAACAGCATGAAATGACATATATGTTCTGATCATGATGATTTATCTTTTTCAGTACCTCCCTTCCTTCTGTGTCTGTGCTTTAGGAGTCCTCAAGACAGTCCTAAAACTCTACACCATGAATTATGCAAACTAATCCCAAACTGGATTTTCTAAAAAATCAAGGAACCAAAAAGCATGGACTTTGGAAGACAGAAGGGAAGGGTCTAGAAGGCCCTTAAGTGAGAGCCATTAAAATAAACATGTGCTATGAGCAACAAGCAATATAGGGGTATTATTTTTTTGGCATCAAAAGAGGCCAGAATTAGGCAAACCCAAAAAATGAACCTTGATAGCAATATTGTCCCTGAAAATGAGGCGTTTAACAGATTCATTCTAAAATTGACTTTGGAAAAAACTCTGTACACATAACCAACAACTGGCGAACTCAGAGTTCTTCCACCTGCTTCACAGCAAAAATCAGCATATAATAATTAAAAGATCACAAGGGATATTCCCACTTCATCTTATTGCTGCCCCTAAGATTTTTTTCCATCATTAAGTGACTACTACCTATGTGTGAGAGAACAAGCAGAATGTGAGGAAGTGAACAACAGGGCAGAGAACTATGGATATCGCTTCATTGCATTCTAAGATCATTTTTAGCATTGAATTGAAAGGTCTCTAAATACTCAAACCATGAGCCAGAAGATGCAATTATCACTTGAGCATAATTCCTATTCACTGAAGGAAATTTGCCTGAGTAAGGACTGTAAGAACTTATAAGCTTCCCTTGTTACAAGATTATTCTTTATGCCTCACATGTATCATGAGTAGCTGGCACAGACAACTACATAAAAAAATCATTTAAAGAAAGATCATGGACAGATACGATTTCTTAGAATTGGGACATAGGGCTTTATAAGAACTTTAATCAGAAACCTGTGGATTGTATGAATTTGTTGCTTTCATTTTCACACTAAATGGAGATTTAATATGACTACTTTCATTTGTCGCAAATGCACATAAGCAAGGCTGAAGGACTAATATGCAGAGACCTGAAATAGATTTCTTCAACAGGAAACTTTGCATTTTTGCAGTCATAGCAATACTGCTGTTTCAAGAAATGAGGATCAAATTAAATGTTTACTGCTGTAACAGTGTTGCCAACTATGTCAGTAAATTTATGAACAGTTTGTAATTTTAACTGTCCTCTAGACAGAGGGTCATATGTGCATTAAAATAGTCATAATAACCTGTCAGTAAAAATCTCCTGTAGCACATTCATAGGAAAAAATGTTTGCAAGTTCAGCAGGTCACTCATGTACCAGCAGAACAGTTTCTCCCATGAAGTGGTGCAGCCAACCCCTCCAAAAAAACCATTTCATTTTGACCTGATGTGCTAACTGAGATTTTAGGACTTTGTTTTTTTTTTTTTTATTTCCAGAATTCCTTTTCAGAATTCACCAAATAGTACTCTTAACATACAGTCATGGATTAGAAAATTGCCTGCTGTTGCGCTTAGATCTCTCCCCTAGAGAAATAAACAACTACTCATCTCTGACATAGCAGTCACTATCTATTACCTAAACTCAGTAGTGTGCAGAAAGTGAGAGGCTTTCCAAATACTTTTGGAGGCAGGATTCAACAACCTAAAGCCTGCCAGTCAGTGCGTTGTCACTGTAGCTACAACTTCTTCAGGATTTGTACACCCTCATGTTCTCTTCTCCCCTTCAGATCTGCTCTCCCCCCGCTGCAGCTACTTTTTGTAGGATCAGGCCCACCACACTGCTCTTGCTGTTTAATCTCAGCAAGCAGAATGGTTTTCAGGCCTGAGTCCTTCCGTGATGTCACCTAGCAGAGTACTGAAATCTCAAATATTATCCATCAGTCAGTCATTCCTAGTGCTACTTGTCCCTCCTGACAGGGTCACAGCACCAGCAAGGTCAGCAACAATCTAAAGTGCAATGTTCACTCACTAAAACAGAGTATTCCCCTCTTACTGGCTTAAGAAATACAGAAAATGGGAGTGAAAGCATTCAGTTTTGAACACTTTGAACATTCTGCAGTGAGATGTCACTTGCTGAGACATTAGAAAAGAATACTTTTCTCACACACAGGCACACTGGCTAATTCATGAGATTTATGTTTTCCCTTGAGAGGAAGAATTGCCTCCGTTTACCCAGACCATTACACAAAGTGGATTAAAACAGTCACACAGCAGGTCTGCTGATGACTTATTTCAAAGGCAGTATTCATGCTGTGGTCAAGGCAAGCCCAAAGAAGGTGACCCCAGTATCCCTGCCTAACAAGCATCCTCTCTCATACTAGCAAATTAAAGATTACTTGCTTCCAATTCAACAAAAATCAGGTGAATTTACTTTTGCCTGGGCAGTGCCTCTGCAACAGTCGACAAGTATTTAAACTGAGCATTTGGAAGTTTCAGGCTGAGTGCTTTCCTTTCTATGCCTTGCTTTAAAAATCCCAAACAAATCCAACTTGAAACAGCCACTGATGGAGACCCATTGAAGAGAGTTAGAAAACCAGCTAAATGTGCTTGGACAGTTACATAAAGCCAAGTTCAGGTGAGGACATTTCTCTCTAACTCCAAATGGAAGTTTATAATGTTGGGGAAAAAAAAGACTGTTCTTGATTCTAGCCCCATATTTAATGCCTCCAGGATTAAGACCTGTGTTCTCTCAGGACACAAGCTATTCAATCCACATTGCCAAGTACAAATTAAGCTACTCTGTCTCTAATTTACTAAGGTTATTGGTAAAGTTATTAAGCACATATCCTCGATATAAGAATATACAAACCCCCCACATCTCCACTGAGTTTAAACAGACTACTTCTAAATTATGGATGTTAAGTAACATTCTGGATGGATCCCTAAAGACTCCAATTATAAAAAAAAAAGAACCTTTGTTTCTACTGTGAAGCCAAACTCCATTCTCAGCACGTTATATAAAAATTCCTGTTCCTTTGGTTAAATGGTCCTTCTTTTATTCCTATTTTTTTTCCTTGTATTGTGCTTTAAGTACATATTCTTTAAGTTACCTGGGGTGATCTCTAAACATTTTCATGTTGCATTTAATTTAGAAAGTTTTATCATTTGTATATAGTTTAGAGTTTTATATCTTAAGTTTATTATCTTGTATTTAACTACAGTGAACTTTATCCTCTGGCGTACTCCTCAGTTATACAGTTCTGGGCAGGGATGAGGTAAGGAGTAAGAAAAATAATCTCTTGCAGCAATTACTTGCTTTGAGTGTACTCTGAATGCAAACCTCTGAAATATAGCTGTAATTATCATTTTCGCAATTATGTAAATATAAACTCCCTAGCATATTCAGTACGAGAAGAAAAACATTTGATTAAACATTAGCAAAAAATAGCAAGTTTTAATGCAACAGTTTACAAAATTTTTAATATTGTTTAGGTTTGGTTTGTTTTCTTCAGAACTGACTTTATTCAACATAAAACTTTTAAGTTCTCCAGCTAGGTATTGTTGGCACACAGATTTCTGTACAGCATGTACCTGTTGATCAGAATGATATCCATACATGCAAGACAGCTATCAGAACAATAATACACAGGCCACGGCAAGAGACAGTGAAATAAAATGTTTTCATAATTAAAAAAAGAAGTATCAATAGTTCCTCTATAATCAGGACAAAGTGGAGGAACAGAACCATGTTAATAATTATTCTGGGAGGCTACAGGATACTTGGTATTGATGGGCGTTCTGGCTTTGTCATATTATAGTATTCACTGTATTGCATATCTCACGTGTTATCCAAACCATAAACTCATTTACCCTGCTGCTGCTACTCTAGATTGAATGGCAGGCATCAAACCTTCATAAAACAATTGTTTTGTCTTGCTTTTTAATATTTTGTTCTTCTTGGTGCAGCCACTGGATTAAATGGAAAACTCACTTATCTAAACTTAATGAAAAGAGCTGCCCACTCCTGTGGCAGTTGTTGCTGGGGAGAGGGTTACAGCCTATGAAACAGTTTAAACAGATGCTGCAAATTATTGCAAAGCAACTGATGCTTCTACTTAAACACTAGGGGCTATCTGCAGGATCTGATATTGCTGTCTGCATATGGGAGCAACAGGCTTATGTACCTCAGATGTTTATTTTCGTGTTGCTTCTGTTCTTTCTGTTTACAGCACTTAACTGGTTCCTGTGATTTTTCCTTCTTGGTCTCTTCTCTGTACCCTCAACTGGGCAACTGGATCTGCTATGAAACTCATCCCTGACTCTGCCTCTGCAGTATTCCTCCCTTATTGAATGTTTTGGGTTGTTGTCATACGTCAGAAACACAAAGAATTCGCTAATAAAGACACATCTTGAAGTAAATCCTGTCCACTCATGACGACAAGACATCCTTGAGCAACTCCACTATTCTTCTCTGTTACATCCATTTACACAGCTTCATCCATTTGTACATCCTGTGTTTAGGGCCTTATCCGGCAGTCAGTTCTTGCATGAAAAATTTATCAGTGAGATTACTGTCAGACATCATTTTCTGAAGGACGTCAATGCTGGAGACTGGACATTAAGGTAGATGGATTCCTGATCCAATGCAATATGGCAATTTCTGTATCCTTAGACTAACAAAATGACTCACTTTTCAGCTGGAATGGGGCTTTACTGCCATGGCAGAACTTATGGAAGTTGTCTTTTTACATGTGACTGAAATTACTTTAGTATACCACATACCTAACACTCTTTGGTGTGCACTTAACGAGAATTGTGGTAGGCCTGGTCCCTGCCTCATCAGTCCTTGGTTGCTGATATAAAAAGGACAGCCGGGGAGCTGTCCCAGATGGGAGTCTGTGACTTCTTTCTCTTTTGTCCCTATGGTTCTGACAATTCAAACAACGGGTATTATAGAGATAATATGTAGGCACAGTTAAGGTACATTGACTTGTTCAGCTGCATAGCCATTAAATGGCTTTAGGACTCCCTTTTCCAGTACAGAACAACTTCATGTTAAGGAGTGATCAGTTTAGTTATCCTTTTTCAGCTTAAAAGTAACAACAGTGCATTTCTAGCATATGGGAGGATAGTTATATTCCAAGAAAAGCCTAGTAACATACAGTGAATAGATACCTTCCTTCCATTATTACCTTCCTTCCAGTATTACTGAAAATTATTCCATGGGAAAATTATTCCCCATGTGAACACTTCCCAGTACAGTACTGTTCTCGCCGAGAACATGGATATTATATTGACAGGAATGCTTCTCAGCAAGAAAAGAGCACAGTGATCATGCAACTGTGATAATTCAGAGTCACCTATGGAGCTGCACCTGCAGTATTCACTTTGCTGGCAGAATATTAAGAACTGTTGCTTTTCATATAATTTCATGGCTATGAAATCATTCCCCCAATATAGGAAAATATTCATGGCACCAGCTGAACACAAAGCAAATGATCCTAGCTCTTCAATCCAGGCAGGTGAATTCCCTCCGACCTGACTGTACAGACTAGCACAAATGATCCATCACACAGCTAGCACTGAGACATATTAGGTGCTTGGCAGGTGGAAGATGGCATGTTGTTTTGCATGGCGCATTGGAATTGACCCTTCAAAGCCTGAGACTATTTGGTCTTTTGGTTACAACCCAACCTAGTAATGAAGTAATGGCTTGTGGCAGCACTTGCTACATTAATCATATTTTTGTGTGGTAACAGATGCTGGATGCCTGATGGCTGCTGTATTGTGGCTCAGACTGGTATTAAAGTAAAAAGTTAGAGATCTTGATCTACTGCACCTACTTGACATAGCTGCTAATTTTCTCTTTTTCCACACAACCTTCCTTGTCTTTCTATCACTTTCTGTTTTCAGTCTCCTTCCTAGGCAGAAGTCAGAGATGTGGTTGGGGACCTATGTTAATTGCCCAGCATGAGAATACTGCATTCTCGCATTGTGGCACAGAGATATCACCTTAATTACTTGCTGCTTTCCATACAGTCTTATTGTTTTTCTTTCTTCTCTTAACATTTTTTCATTTTTTTTTTTTTACCAAGCCCTTTCAGGTTATTTGCGTTTGCTGTTACACCTTCAGCTATAGTCCCAAAGAAATTTTTCCTACCCTTCTGTCCCATTCAATCTGTTTCATCTTCCCTCCTTTTTGGACTATATTTGCAACTAAGGGCTTACTGTCCACAGAACATGATTGATTCAGCATCATAAACATGCATGATGTTCTGCAGAAAAATAAAATAGACAGATTTCTGCCATGAGGAATTTACATTGTAAAAATTACTTTATTTTCTTCCCTAATTCTCCTCTTTTTCTGTCAAGATGGACAACATCACCTCAATCCCTTCTCCTCAGGCCTCCAAGGTAATCTCTAATTGATATTTTGCTCTTGCAAGAAGACTTTGTTTATGACTGACCTTCATAATTTGCTTTGTTCCTCACTGGGCAAAACTGCCTTTCTCATCTCTGCCTTTCTGACTGTTCATAGCTATTTGTGGGACTGCTTCAGCCTGTTTCTTTTCCCTGCATTGCAGAAGGATGCTCCAAAATCAGCAACTATTACTCTCCCCTCACATGAATAATCTCACTTCACCTGTCTACTTTCACACCAAACACCTCTCTCTCTCTCATTATTTTCCAAATCGCATTGTGCTTGACTGTAATATTAAAATTAGTTTTCTGAAATATCCTCTATTCAACTCTTGCCATCTAAAAATCTCTTTTTTTTAGCCCTTTTCCCATCCCAGTTCTGTCTTCTCACCTTCTAGTCACCTATTCTGGTATTGGATCAGTTACTCAGTGATGTCCACCAAGTTTCCTGTTCTCAATCTGGAACTCCTAAATACTCCTCACTCAGATGGTCCATACCTCACTCAGGATCCTTCCTTCTTTAATCCTCTGCAAAGGTCAACCACTTACTGCAACTGCCATATGAATTGTACTGTACACATTTGTGGGGTTTTTTTCTGAGGCTACTAAAGTTGCTATGGTTTCAAAACAGTTAGGATGCCTCTTCCTTTCAGTTTGTGGAATCTCAATCCCTGCTCTTTGGTGCAGTGTAAAGGTTGCAAAGTGTTCAAAACAATGCAGTGTAACACAACTAATAATGACAAGCAAAAGGTAAGCAATGTACTTGGACTTGGGAAAAATACACTCTGGAAACTTCATACTGAAATAGCAGTAGTCTTTATTACAGCTGTGCTGTCATTAGAGA
>QWTY01000440.1:32500-50049 GCA_008033365.1 Pseudorectes ferrugineus | reverse complement strand
TTAATTTCAGTTACAATTTCCTTGTACCCTTATTTTCTGTAAAATGTGGATTATTTGCTCATTATAAAAGCCCCAGTAGGAGTCTATTAAAAACCAACCAGTCAGGGCAGGATGCTTTTGTCAGATGTATTTGCAGTTAATATATGAAGTGGGGGAGGGGACAGATGGAAGAGATGACAAATTATGGGATAAATTTTTATAGTTAACTAGTGGAAAAAAACCAACCCACAACAAAACAATCCATCAATCAGAGTTTCTAAAACATGCCAACAATTCTTTGAAACTAAAAATACATTGTATATAAAAAGCAGTAACCCTAATTTGGACCTCCTAATAACTGGTGAAGATGAATTAACATCTGAACATCATGCTGGTGAGTGATGAGGATTAGTTTCATCAGGTTCCTGACATCGTATAAAGAACTGAACTCTTACTAATATTCACATCTGAGGATTCAAAAAAGAAATTAAAAAAGCTGAAATAAGAACAAACCCTGACTAGGAGAGAAAAACATATAGGAAAAATATAAGGAAATCATAATTTGTTAGCAAGCAGGCATAATTAAGAATTGTTCTGTAACTAAGATGCTAAACAGACTTCAATCCCAATAAAAGTAATGAAAAATATGGTATTGGATTCTCTTAATTAAGAAACAGGAAAATAAACAGCACCAATCAATGTGGCTTTATGAAAAACAGGCTTAGATGGACAAGCCTGACTACAGTCTTCAAGAGAGCTACCAGTTTGTTGTACAAAAAAATTGTGATGACATGAACTCCTCAGATTTCTTTTTAGAAAATCAGGCATATACCATAACAATATAGTACATGTCAAATGGATTAAGAACTAGCTAACTGACAGTTTGACACTTGGGCATAATTCTCCGAAAGGGGTATTTTTAACAGTCTCTGCATGGATCAAAAGTAGACACAGAAGAAAATGACCACTGCAATGCCCAAAGAGGTTTACATTTTCTCTCATAATTAATATTGTTATCTAACAAGAAAATATATAAGCACAACAGCATAATGGCAAATATTGGGCAGTAATAAAAGGTAACCTGACTCACCAAGTAAGCTGGGTCTAAATCCATTTTAACACAGCACAAAACGTAAAATAATACACCAATGAACAGGGTAAGAGGGCATATCTCCAAAAGAACAACAGCCTGTTGCAAGCTAAAGCTGCTTATTTTGCTGCATTACAGAGCTTCCAGAGCAGAGCTGTTTTCCCAAAGAACTGCTGGAAGCAGAAACATCATGTACAAGAGGAGAAGAGTAACATTATTGTTGTGTTGGAGCAACTGATGAGACAGGTACTGGAGCACTATATTAAGTTCCAGTGACCAAAGAAAAGAAATTTTTAAAAAGTTCTTGAAAATTTGAAGAAATATGAGAAAGAACTGTTAAAATTGCTAGAGAAAGTACACTTTGACTTTAATTTGAAACAAAACCAAGCAAATAGTAAGTGAGGTCATTGTACTCTACTAAAAAATTCCTTGAAGTAGGCATAAGAAGCCAAATTCTATGTATATACAGAGAGGAAATAAAGAAGATTGTAAGCAATGAAGGCCACTGCAACTCCCCCCAAAATATCGCCAAAAAGCAGTGTTTTTTCCATTGTTCTGAATTCAAGTGCATGATTTTACACCTTTCTGGAAGAAATATGCCACCTTAACTCCAGAGTCTGCTAGATGAGAAATAATACTTTGGACAAAAAAAGGGCTCTATAGTTCTAAACAGCTGAAATTATAAAAAAAATGAGAGTGTAAATATACTTTCTGGCTAAGAAAGTATATGTTATACACACACAATGACAAAATGCAATACAAGCAACCTTTTAGAGTAGAAGAAACAAATATCTCCAAACTCTAACATTAGGGATTTTCTCTTTGCTGTATAGATTTTCTGGAAGAAGTTGAATACAAAGGGAAGAATATTGATGTCAATCTGTGAAAATCGGGGTGTTGAGGCTGTTCTGCAGTTCTCATTGCTGTATCACTGTATTCACGTCATAGGAAAGAGGTTTTACCAGTGATTTCAGAGTAACCGTCATGTTATCATATGCCTAATTTGCCATGCTTATAAAGTGCTTTGAAAACTGCTGAAACCTAGCACATCACTTCTTTTTCTCTGAACTCCTTCTGGAGCTTCAGTTGGAAAGAGGCAGTTATTGGATAGAGGAAGAAAGGACGGCTTGTATTGCTTATTCCTACTATAAATGCTGCCTAACAGTTTAGGAGCTGTTTAGCACCTTCCCTTCTTAGTGAAGATATCTTCTCTATAGGCTCATGATAATTATCTGTTCTTTAGCCTTCCTTGCTCTCCTGCTTGACAGCACCCCCATTACCCTCCTAATGTACTGTAAAGGTGAAAGCATTGCAGGATTTTATTGTTGCAGTTTTGTGGGGGAAAAAAACAAGAACTGAATAGTTGCTGAATATAAAAGCACAGAGCATACTCTTTAAAGCTTTGAGTAATTCAAAAGCATGGAGAGAGAATTAATTTAATTCTGCAGCAGCCAGTTGCCGTTACTGTCTGCTCATGAGGTTTATAGGCTGGAGGCATGTCTTTATGCAGTCTGGTGCAAATATGTGTGCATTTCTGAAAAAAAAGTCCAGTTGTGCATGTCTACTCAGCCTCTGCAGAGAAACGTATGAGAAGTGTGCCACGGGGTTGGATTCAGCAGAGGGCAAGCAAGATGTTTGGGGGACTGAAGCATCTCTCTTACAGGACAGGCTGAGGGAGCTGAGCCTGCTCAGTCTTGAGAAGAGACAACTGAGAGGGGACCTCATCAATGTCTGTAAGTATCTGAAAGGAGGGTGCCAAGACGATGTTTCCAGGCTCTTAGTGGTGCCAAGTGGCAGGACAAGAGGCAGTGGGCAGAGACTGATGTACAGGAAGTTCCACCCGAATATCAGGAAGAAGTTCTTCACTGTGCAGGTGACTGAGCACTAGAACAGATTGCCCAGAGAGGGTGTGCAGTCTCCCTCACTGCAGATACTCAAGAACTGTCTGGATGCAATTCTGTGGAATGTGCTCTAGGATGACCTTGCTCGAGCAGGCAGGCTGGATCTGATGACCCACTGTGGTGCCTTCCAACCTCACCCATCCTGTGATTCTGTGATTGCAGAGGATTCATATTAGTGTTTCCTGGCCAAATCTGGTGACACTTTGGGTTGGTCTGCCCCTCACAAACAGTGCTGACTTTACAGTTCTACAAAGTGAAATGTTTGCTGTACCAGGTGTGGGAGGGGGATAAGGAGTGAAAGGAGTCTGAGAAGATGGAAGTTTAGATCAATGTCCATACACACTTCTTCAGTTATGACTTGGATTTTTTTTTTTGGTAACTTCAATATCTATTTTCTCAGAACTTCATCAGTTTATTTTGTCACAAACTAGTGTGCCTTTCTGGCCTCATAACCGTATCAGGATAGCCGTGCATTAAATTAAAGAAGTTGTATCTTCTTATTTTGCTAATTACTTAATTCAGTAATCACACCTTCTTTGACACTATAAGATCAAATAAAATTGTTTAGAGAATAATAGTAGTAGTAATAAAAATAATAATAATAATAATAATAATAATAAGTGCAAAAAATCAGAGGGAACTTAGTGTCATAGTCTTGGATGTTTATCCAAAATGTGAACCTATCATCCCAATGGTTTCTATATTAGCATGCAGAGAAAATGCTATGTAGTAACTTTGTTATAACCTTAGTATGATATTAGCATTCATATTTTATTAAAAAATCCTCAATTAAACAGAGAGTAAAAAAAAAAAATTGAAATTTGCAGTAAAATTCAGCACTGTCATTTCTTACAGTACTTGCACGCCACCTGAGAAATGCCAAGCTGACTCACTCCATTGTCTTACTAGCAATTACTTAAAAAATAACTTGTAGAAAATGTCTATTTGGTACCTGAAGAGTTAATCAAACCTTAGCTGATGTGAGGGACTTCTTCCCTGCACGTCCTCAGAGACAGTTGTAATTAATTTGATCTTCTCCAGTCATTAACTCAGATTCATAGTGAGCGCTCCACACACTGCTCTATTAATTCACTGGAGATCAGTTCTCAGGATTCATTTAGTTAAGCAGCACTGCTGGATTACATTTTAAAACCCTTTAAACTGGTTGTAATTGATGTCTGTTTATAGAAGCTTACTTTAATGGAGTGAGATGAAGCTTACTTTTACGGTGAGATGAAAATCTACCGTACTAGTCTAAGATAGTGCCTTGCTGTTTAAAGCATGTCTCCAAAGGCAACCAGTTAAATAAGAGACACTGCAAAATAAAATAAATTCCTCATTAATCACCAACCTAGTCTTGGCACTTTAAAAATAGTTTTTGGTCCTCCTGACTGCTGGTACTCTGGAAACAAATCTAAAGTAGATCTCTCTATGCAGTAACATACATATTTGTTATGTATTAGAACTTGATCCTGAACTCAGTCAACAAAGGTCCTGTTGGCTTCAATGTAAAGTCAACAAGGGTGAATGTCAAGAGCAATGTTTTCCTCCATTAAAATCTCAACGCAGACAGCACACTGGCTGTACTTCTCATTGTCAAAGGGCAACATACTTGCAAGGAGCTATTCCCAAAATACTGGAGCAACTAGCCATGGACTGCATTCTTCAATTGTTGTTCAGCAATTAAAGCATCAGTAAGGTAATGGTGTTACTACTGTTTAAATAGCATGACTTTAATGTCTGTCTTCTGCATACAAACAGTTATAATAATGGCATTTAAAACAAAATACAGAGTTTGGTAAAAAATATAGAGCTTGGAGTCACCTTTGAAGCCATGTAAGAGGAAAGAGTGCCATTTATTATATTTCCAGCAGAAGACTGGAAATTCAACCAATCCTCTGCGGGCCATTAACTTTATGCATTCTGCTTCCACACTTGGACTATCTCATACCTGGTCATTTCGAAGCAAAGATAGACAACCTTGGGTCTATCCTATCTATGTGGCTAGACACAAACTGTGTAACATAAGACAAAATACCTCAGGTAATGTTTTCTGAAGTAGCTCATTGACTGCAGAGTCCCTGTTTATGGGAAAATAATTTGAGACTACACAGACTTGACTTTCTCTCTAAGCACTCAGAATTTTTGCTGCAATGAAGAGCAATTTCAGATGTTCACTTTCTCTGAACATGAAACCCAAGGTCTCTTAGTTTGCCATTCAAGAACCACAAGCATCACAAACTAATATTCATACAGAACATAAAACAGGGCTTTGTGTTGGTCTCTGTGACCACAGAAGGAAGATAAACCTATTATTAAGTTATCTACTATTACATCTACTGTTCATTTGTAACTTCTTTAAAGGGCTGTTGTGAGGCTAAATTAATAGCTTTAAAAACTTGCAAGATCTTGGGTGAAAGATGTTATTTAAATGCAAAATCAAACCACTGCATGCCATGGAGAAGAGATTCTTATCTTGCATCACCCTTTTCTAGAATAATGTTTTTCAGACCTCCCTGTGTTGTGCACAAAATACAAAGAAAAATGAGTTTTACTAGGTTACTTTAGAAATGACAGTCTTAATATTTACAAGGCCAGATTCTCTTTTGTTTTACAGGCAGCAGTTACTCTGCAAGTAAACAGTACAGGAAACAGTTCTCAATATGATAAAATTTTCCAGGCTATTTTATCTGCTAAATATTGTGAGTATAGCGGAAAGATCATGTATACCTTTTATACACAAATAGTAAAGGAATGGAAAATACTGGATACACCTCTTTTTTTTTTCTCAATCCCTAATTGCAGCAACATATTTACTCAGCATTCCTTAGGTCCACTCAATCACTCATACTTAAAGTATGGCTTGAGTGCATAGGGACAGCATGTGCTTTCACAAGATGAGACAAATTGCAACAATCTTCTTTAATGTGATCTCATACCACATGAGCTGAACAATACTAGAGGAAGCCAATGACAAACTCGACTGTTTGCTGCCAAATAAAAGTGAGGTTGAAATGGAGGTCGGTGATTTTCTTGGTGATGGTGTTCTTCTTGTCAGGAGTGAAAAGGAACTGGGGTGCTGCTCACAGCAAATGCAGTGTGTAATTTTGTTAAGTATATGTTATTCACTGCAGCTTATAATACACAAAAAAACCCCTCAAGAAAGCTGTTTGATTCTCCAAGACAGGAAAGAATCTACAAGCAAAAAACAAGCAAGAAGTTGCAAAATATAAGAAGGACATCACTTGCACTTTCTGTATTTACTTTTTTTATTTTTGTAAGACGTCACCATATCTAACATTTATACCAGGAACTTGATCACAATCAATATTTTCACCTACTGACATGAAATGAAAATTCCTCAAAAGGTCAAACAGGTGTCTGAACAGTTGTTTAATGATAATTTTCTCTGCTTGTTGAATTTGGTGTAATTACTCACTGTGCTCTACTGGCAACACTGGAGATCATACAACTTCTGTCCCATCCATTTGGGGCCTTACTGCAGGCTTCTCTTTCACTGGTGCAGAATTATTTTAAAGATGCAAGAATATTTTGAATATCAAAACCAATTTACATTGCAAAAAGAGAGACAGTTTTAGTGGCCCCAGTTTCCATCAGGTCAGATGATCGGTGCAGTTTCCCCATACTTGTTCCGTGTGCTCAATTCCCCTGTACTGTGAGCAATGCCAATGCAGTGCCCACGCTGTTACACCATGGGACCAGGGCGAGATGCCGGAAAATCCAAGCTTCTGTGAGGAAGGAGCTTTCAAGGGCAGCAGATGGCACATGGACCTTAGCCCATCTTGCAGCAGAACCACCGGGGAAGCACTGTCATCTTTTGTTTATGAAACACTCCAAGGGCTCCATGTTCACCTGGCCATTGGTCAGCTCCCAGGGTCACAAACATTTGCTGTCAGGCCGCACCAAAGAACACTCTGAGACTGAAGTCTTTTAAAACCTTTCAGGCCCTCAGTAAACAATATATCGCTGCATTCAGTTACTGCCCACATGCTCCCCTCAAAGGACTCTTAATGGAAGCATTCCTGGTACACACATCCATGTTCAGGATCAAAAGTCTATTTCACCACATAGTACAGTAGCACCTCTAGTGCTACCCAAGTGTGTCCAGTTTGCAGCTATACTGGAAATTTGTTCGTAAATTCTGAGAGCCCTGAATGTCTGGCAGCATTAAGCACATTAGCTAAGTGAAATCCCTGTCATCTTCAGGACACTTGTAAGAACATGGATAAGATGCTAACTTCAGTGAATTTATCTGCATTTCTTTTAGGAAGTCTTTTGGGATTGAATCCAACTGTATCACACTCCTACTCTATTTCTGTACCTATATTTCTGCTGAATATGTTAGTTTATATCCAAACTTACTCACAGAGCTTACGTTCGTGTGAAATAAGGTGACATTTTTTGCATGAGGGTGGAAGCCACTGATTCCTAATAGAAAATGTACTGCTTCTTCCCAATGTGACGGGTTTGTGATACAATGCAAGCTCCAGTTATAACTACAGAGAGGCCATCACATCACTGAAATAAGTGCAAAATATCTTTACTTTTTATTTCAGAGAACAAGAGGAGTTATGGACTGCAAGAGAGTTTCCCTTTTCAGAAGATGTAACACAGTGTTATACTGAAGTGAATATATCTCTTATGTTTCAAATGTGAAAAGCAGTGGCATTTACTGCCCACAAGCCATAGAGCTCAGTGAGTAATATCAAACAGTTCTGTCTTCATCAATCCATACTCTTCTCAACAATCCTGCTCAAAGCTGCTTGTGGGTGATCAACAGAGTTTGATAAAGTGATTACTAGATAATGATATCAAATAACTATAATGATTTAAAAAGTTACATGAGTCTTGAAGCACTGGAGCACTTTACGTGAGGAATGAGTTTCTCCTTCAACACAATGAAAATATATAAAACAAATTGGGGTTTGAACAGAGTATTGGAATTAGGTCAAGAAGAAACAAGTTTGTATTTTCTGAATAGCTACAAATACTACCAACTACTTTCCTATGAATAATGATATTACTTTAAGTAGCAGAACTGTTTTTCAGTCCCTTTCTTTGGTACGTTGTTTCATGATGCGTGTGAAATCCATAGCAAGGGGGTTACACCTGTCACTGTGGCTTTCTGCACACCTGGGCTATTTTATGACAATAAAGATTTCTTCTTCTCTACCCAAAGTACAGACACACAAATCATCTAGAAAACAATTTACAGCTATTCATGACTTTTATATCCAAAACGTCAAAAGCTGTTAAACATAATTTGAGCTCAGAGCCTCCTTGTAATCCTAAAGTGGAGATGAAAGAATTAACAATCAGAGTGCTACTGATTCAGATTATGTGGGAAATCAGATGTAATATGAAATACTTCCAGCAGCTGAAATGACCATTAAATAAATTGATGGTGGTGTTTATTATGTACAATTCATAAATGGAAGGCAAAAGATTTACTGTAGTACAAACATGATTATCCTGAAGAGAGGAAGGACTTGGAATAAAGTCAGACAACAGAGATCCCAGGTTACCAAAGAAATCATAAATATAAATATTTGATGGCTAGTCCCTCTCCAACTAGCTCTTGATGCCATTAATATGCAGGCTATTTAAGATCTTTTATTCAACTTCCTCTATAAAACAGACTAAAGATTGGGAATCTTCTATCAGGAGAGACTTTTCTTGCCTTCTCCTCTCTGCTGAATTTAGCAATTTGTGGTTTTCTCATGCTTATTTCAAGTTTAAGCAACTCCTTCACTTTCAGGATCAGTATAACTGTGTCCTTAAGGCAATTCACATCTTAATTCTCATCACTGTGTGGCACTTTATGTCCCTTTCATCCTCTGACTTCTGCTCCCTAACTTTCTACATCCTGTCCCCAACACGTCATCTGTTGTTCAAGCCTTGGTTACCTCGTCTTCATCCCAGCCAATTCCCCAGATCCATGCTCTTGGACTCAAGCATCAACCCATTCCTGAAACAATAATGCATTATTTCTGAACAACAGCCAGTACCAACACCCAAGCTATTACTCCTCTTTGCCTTCCACACAGTTAGTCCTACAGGGCATGGACTCCCTTTATATTTATGTCTTGTACAGCCCCAAGCACACTGTAAGCATTTAATGCATAAAATAAATAACAAGAGACATGCAGCTCTGCTGGAGACAAGAGGAAGCATTGAAGCTAATCAAACTTGTACTGTGTGAGGTGGGGCTTCAGCTTACAAAACACTCACAAAAGATAACTGGGGCAGGGAGGAGGAGACATACAGCTCTTAATATTGACCCAGCAAATATTCTGGCATGTCTTTAATTTAAAGGCCTTAAATAACCCTTGTGAGCACAAAGGCACTACCCATACGTACACGACAGGCATTTTATTACTCACCTGAACAGCCCAATTTCCAGATGCATGAGATAACCCTTTAGGTGTCAGAGTATTTTTTTTAAAGACTTCAAGAACAGAGAAGTCTACCACAGTCCTGATCATTCAATGGTTAACTACCATGGCCTTTATCTAAACACATCTTTTCACCATGTAACCTCAGCTATGTGTCATCCAAAGCTATAGGTCCGTCTGTTAGACTGATGTACCGTAAGCACAGAAGTTTTCCTTATTAGGTAATTGCAGGCTGTGGTCAATTTTCTCTTTTTACAGCTAGGAACTATCAGACTTTTAAAGTTTCCAGATGTAAAGCAAACTTTTCAGCTCTCCAACCATTTTTCAACTGCTTTCCTACATCTTTGCCAATGAAACCATTTCTATGATGTCTATCAGAAGTGTGCGACTGTTTTTGTTAGGATCCTAGTAGTGCTATAAACAGTGATACAAACTCCCTTCTTCTGTCTGCACATAGAAATAGTTCCACTCATCAGTTTTAAGGCAGTAAAAATGGCTTACATTAATTTAGCAGTTCCCAATAAGCTTTAGTTCACATTTCACCATTCAGTATGACACATGCTCAGCCTTGATCTTGGGCAGTATTAATCATTTAAACAACAATGTTGCACAATGCAAATTTAAATGCTACAACACAAATGTGAGACTGTGGTTTTGTTCTTAGGTGTTTTGTTGTGGGGTTTTTTTCGGGTGGGGGGTGTTGTTTGTTCGTTTGTATGTTTGTTTTACTGTTAGAGCACTAAAATGCATTAGCAACTGCATTTTTGTGCAGACAGGGGAAGACAGTCGTGACTGTGCTGACAGCAACTCAACCCAGTACTCCCCAGCCATGTATGACCTGTCTTAGGGAGGTGGCATAACATACAGAGTCTGTTGTCTACCAGGATATCACAAAGCATCAGTCGCTGTATCTTTGTGGTCTCACTGATGAAAATGCACCTTTTCCAGCAGGACATCAAAGCCACACCTATCCCACTGACATATTCTTTCTGTTGACTAAAGTTCATCAAAGTACCAGAGATTTATCTTCCACTAAAAAAGTGCCATTTCAAAAAAATTAATTCTCATGCTTCAGTTGTTTACAGTATTGACTTTCTATTATTTCATCGATGATAACATCTTGATGGATAAATAGGACAATTTAGTCCTACAGTAAGAAGCCTCAGGCTCTGAAGTTTTCCTAAACACATCAATTATTATGTCTTAAAATCCAAACAAATACAAAAAAAAACCCCAACAAAACAAGCAAAACGAAGCCCCAACAAAATACTTCTGTTTATTCAGGTATGCATCTTTTTTTCCACAAAGTTACCGGGAATGCAAATAAGAGATGTGCTTTATTAATCAAAAAGTCCTTTCTTAGATCCATGTTGATACCTTTCCCATCTGAATGATGTGGCTCAACATTTTTTTATTATTATTATTATTTATACATCATCACAGGTGAACCTGGTGCTTTACAGAGAGCTAGAATGACAAGACCCTGCCCTGAGGTGCTTACAGTCTAAATTAGATGTACAAGTATTTATATCACTATTGCTGATACAAAATTCCTTCTCTGAGGTGTGGCACTGAATCTGGGTCCCTCCGGATATTCATGTAAGGAATAAACCACATGTGGATGGGAGTCAGGAAAAAGGAGTTATGGTCTTTGTTTCACAAGAGCCTAAGTTTCATTTTATGGCATCAGGACTATTTAACATGCCATACAGTCTCCAACCATGGCTGTTGGCAGACTTTTACAATGTTTAAGGGCACTGTTAGAGTGATCCTTCCCTCAGTGCATCATCCCAAGATTCAGAAATCAGCAGTCAAGGGACTTCCTCAGCCTGAGGTCACATGTAAACCATTGAATTTAATTATTATGAAATAACACTAAGCCAATCCTTAAATTAATTTATCTAGTCCTGTTTTGAACTCATTTATACTTTTTGCTTCCACAGCTCCCCTGTGGCTACAAGTTCCACAATTAAATTATGCACTATGAGAAGAAGTATGTCCTTTTGCTTGTTTTGAAGCTATTCTCCAATGATTTCAAGGGGCAGTCCATGTCACTTGTTTTGTTGCTCTGTGCAATTCATGACTTACAAATTTCTACATCCTACTCTTTCTTTGTACTTTTAAAAGCAAAAAAGACTTATCTGTTATATTTGCCTTTGTCTAAAGCTTGGCATTCACTTGTGAACATCTCAGTCCCACTTCTCTGGGTCTTCCTAGTTCTATTACATCCGGTGTCTGCGTTAGTAACCAAAACTGGGGAAACCCAGCATGTGAGCAAACTACATATGTGGAAAGTAGCGACATGATGCTCTTTGCTTTTGCTCTCTCCATTTCTTTCTTATAATTGATAACGTTTTAATGGTCATTCCTTACAAACTGATTCTGATGTCCCATCTCACTGCAAAACTCATCACGGCCATAACAAATCTCTTCTACTTATTTAACTTTTATATATCCTGGGATATGGTGAGATGAAGGACTACTTGAGTCATTGAGGTAATTTTGGGTGTCTTTGCTACTACCTTAAGAGGCATTTCCAGAAATGTTATGATCATTCAAACAGGGCTCTTACTCAGGGCTGAAACCTATAAATCTCTTTCCTGAGATTTCTCCTTGCTCCTCACATGATAGTGGCTTCATGTCAGAGAACTGAAGGAGCAAAATAGGGAAACAATAAACAGGATTGTGTTTGCAGATGGTTTGCTCCTGTCTATTTTTCTCTGTTAGTGTTACAGAAGCATAATATGATTTCTTTCTCCTTTTTTTTTTTATCAACAAAGTAATGGATTCAGACCCAAACATCCAAACATGACCGACAAATTGCTGTCTTAATCTGATGAACTGACTCTTTATTTTCACACACAAAAATCGGGGAATTCAGTAATTTATTCAAAGCTTACTTTTAATATATTAAGTTCTGTCATGCTTACTAAAGTTATGTAGCTTTTTATCCTGAAAATACTTCATTGATAGCAATGAATTTAGGAAGTAAGAATTTTTCAAGATAGGTAGCTATACGAAAAACAAACTTGGAGTCTTTAAGTTGAAAAGTGTATCTACTTTACAATTAGATCATTCTTCCTGAGAATATTCTCAATTTTCAAACTTGAATTAAAAAGAATCAAACACTACCTTTTTTGAGAACAAAGTTGTAAGAAATGTTTAGCAAGCCCACAAACACATATTCAATTATTTTAATCTTCAGTCATAAGTCAATACTTGCAGCACTTAATCATTTTTGATTCCCTTCCTTGAACTCCCTTCAATTTATCAATGCCTTTTTAAATACAGATTCTGTAGGAAGAGGTGGAGTAGTTTTTTATGAAGAAATGAGTGGTCATTAGCAATGTGCTCAAGTGAAAATAAATGTTAAAGATTAAACATACTTTTGAATAAAGAGTAACTATTATTTCATGTTGATGAAAATCATCTTTTCTTCCTTCCTGAAAACTAAATAAATCTTTCATTAAAATTGCATTCACTGGACTTTTTGAGGCACTCATATGCATGTGAGATTGGGCTTTTTTCCATGTATGTGGCTGGATGTATTTTAATCAGATGACCGGATCTCAACTATGCTCCAACTCTGCTGAAGAGTCAAAAAACCCCAGTATCTTTTGGATTGATTACGATTTTGGCTTTTCCATTGTGTACGATTTTCTGCATTATTTACAGGCTGGCTGTTGACCAAATTAAGTATGAGAAATTAAGACTGGAAGCAGTCAAGCAAATTATTGTTGTACATACTGGTCTATGCACATTAAGGCAGTCCATTCATTCTCTGCTTAGCGATATCCTGTTATTTCAGTGTGTGAAACAATTAAGTTTTTCCTCTCCAAGAAGACACATTGAACAAAGCTAACTCATGGAAACTGCTGTGAAGCAGCAGGTGGCTGAGGTAAGCAGGACAAGCAGGAGATAAAAATCAGTATCAGCAATAAGTACAGACACCTGCACAGTTGCCCAAAGAGAAAGTGCTGAAAACCAAGCCTTAGTTAAGATCTGTGAAGGCAGTTCACTACCTTTGTCGAGGAGACATAAACTCATGGTGGTACAGGACCCTATACAAAACCTCCAATTCCTTGAAAAGTCAGGCTACAGTGGTGAAATTAACCCAATCACTTTACTTCTTAGGGGATGACTATTCTTTTGGGCTTCTAAGCACTCAGAAGGATGTATCTGTAAATACATACATAGTTTACTTGTATAGCTCTTCCTGCTGCTTACTTAGAATAGAAAAATAACCCGTTAAATGAAGCACCAGTGGTCCAGATTAGAGCACAGAATTTGGACCTGAAGTTATACTCTCAGTTTAAGGAGAGTATACATCTATGACCACAGATATTTCGGATGTACTTGCTAATTGAGGCGTATCACAGACTGGTCACCTAAAACTGACACATTTGGAAGTAGTGGCTTTTACTTCAGCATCTTTGTTTTCCCATGTCCAAAGACCTCTGAGAGTTTTGGGAGGAAAATCTTTTGCATGAAAGGAGTGGCTATCTTTGTACTCAGTAAAAATATTTCTAAAATATATGTTGACACTTGAGGCCAAATTCACCCATCTAAATCTCTGCACCTCAATTCATCTTAGATGCCATTGGTAGCCAGTGGGAAATGACAGGCATTTCTTACAAATGACTCACACCTCAGTCAGCTTATGCCGTTGCTCCGGGTGCCTCTCCATGTGTACTAACTCCAAATGACACTGGCACTTAGGGGAATCATGTTCCCAAAGTACACATCTCAGGTAAGTTAATTGGGAAGAACTGAGGCATTTGTATCCTGTAAACTCATTTGGAAATTCCAACTCTCTTTCAACAGACAATGCAAGGCTGCTACACTTTTCAACCCCGGAACTGGCTGCAGTGACACCAGCTTTGGGGTTATGAGCCTTTCTGGTGGAGCTGTCTCCAGGCATCCTGAGTCAAGGTTTTACTAGAGACTAAATGTGATGTTCACCTCCAGTTTTAGATCTGGCATTTCCCTGTCCTGAGCACTCCTAGCAAATGAGAAAAGCACCTCGAGAATTCCCTCTTGCACCTCAGTCAGGTATTCCCCCTCATGTGAGGTGAGAAGATGCATTTTAGACCTGGCACAAGGGAAAGAGGCTCTGTCTGAGCATATAACTACTCACCCAGATATTGCTAAAGCCACTCATGCTTCCTGGAAAAGACTTATTTCTTTGAAGGTGTACTATGCTGATCTGAAATTGGACATGTCTATATTACTTCCTGCAAAACTGCATATCCTTTCTGAGGGGCATAAATTTCTTTTTCATGACTACGGCGATGCAAAGCAATTTTAAATGCCCGGAGGAGAGAACTAGAAAAGATGAATGAAAAGGAATTGAATGATTCATTAGAGTCAGAAGAAGATTTGATGAGGAATTCTGTAATTCTAGACTTTTAATTTAATTGCATCTCTATCACTTTTCACCCTTCTTTACCTTCATGGAGCTTCATAAAAAATATAGTTTTTAAGAGGTCCTTATCTTACAGCACCAAGTAAGAAATACAACGCTGTTTATTCTGTTTGGACAGTACATTTGAGTTCTGAGGTTGGTGATTTATTAGACTTCTCAGGTACTAGCTATACCTGTATACCTGGAATGTCCCAATTCCTGTTTCAGTAAAATTATGCCTTTGACATAAATTCCTGACTATTTGTGAACTTTATAACATTTTCTGTGGCTAGGAGATGAATGCTATGACCTCTCTGCTTATTTGCTCAGGTATTGGCTGAAATCTCTTCTCACTCACATTGCTCCAAGGCACAGGAATGCTGCTGAAATCAATGGAACTGTTGAGGATTTACACTTGTGAGCACAATCTTGCCTATATCTGTATATAGGTATTCTTGAGGATATTGTTATGCTTTGGATCAAACTATGAAATTCATCATATAATAATTAATCTATAGGTTTTTCTTGATACTAAATATCTGCATATGAGGCTTTCAGTTGTTACAATGAACCGATTTATATGAGATGAGGTTCTACCCTCCGAATTACAAATCTGATTTAATTTCTCTTTGATTCAATAGGCTTTGATTTGGTCTTACAGCATTCCTCTAGCCTACCTTTTCTGAAAACTCTTTCCTCCACTGTTGTTTCAAAGATTTGGCTGATTTCTGTGTTCACCACTGTTCTAGGCTAAGGATCATCTTTAAATCAACTACTCAAACAGAAGCAGCCAAATGCTAAGACACTTTCTTAACATTGGACAAAATAAATTAATAAATTAGGTATCCTAATTTCATGTTTATAAACTGCAAACAGTTGAGCAGAAGTACAAATTATTCACATGTTCAAACATTATATACATAAATTATCCCAGAGTACTCTGCCAGATCGGCCACCACTTCTGTGAAGCAAGATGGGAAAAATCTTTCTTCAGAGAAATGCAGAGCAGGATAAAGGTATATAGGTGCACTTCGACTTGAGCTACTTTCTTAAAAGTGATTTTTGCTACTCCATGCTGTGTTTCTAAAACACGTAACAATCATCTCTTCTCATTGCCATCTCACCCCTACACATTTTTCCCTCATTTCCCAAGCAGCTTTTCATCTCATACAATTTTCCTGACAAAATTTATTATTAAAAATAATTTGATTTTTTTTCACAACTCCCATCACCTACATTTTCAGAGAACCCATGCCACTTGTTGTTCCTCCTCAGTAGGACAATTTTACACAATATTTTTTTTTTTCCATTTTACAATAGTATGGCCAACATTTAATTTCAAAAAATCATCTCCTTTAAGGGCTGCAGTCTACTTCCGCTACATCAAAATGAAAAGTTTATAAAAATTAATAATGCCCAGAAACACACGGCACATATAAAGTTCCTGTAAACTCATTAGTAATTTCGTATCAGTTAAGAGAAAAAAGGAAAAAAAAGTTGCAATACTTCAACAATGACCCTTTGTTTCTAAAACAGTTCAACAATAGGCTTAGGGTTTTTTGGCTATTCTAATGTCAATCACTGACATGTAATTCTCTGTCCCCCCATTACTACTTAACTGTATTTAGGTAATTCAGAAAACCATTGACTTGACAATTTTATCCCAGACCCTATAAATATGTTTTCTCAGCATGACTCAATGGAAACGTCTCTGTCCTTAATATTAGGTACTTATGGAAGTTTATGCATCATTAAGAGTGCGCAAGTACATCTATACAGAGAGACATAACTCTCTAGGTACAGGTATAGGAATATGTATAGCTATAAATATTATTAAATCATTCAAATATTTGTGTGAAATGAACCTAGGAAGTAGCTCTTATATTTACCTATTTTAGCTAGTGATTAATGTTACAAATTTAAAAATGTATATGCAGTTGTTCACTATTTTACAAATGTCTGTAGTGAAGCCCATGTATGCAAGTGTCATGCTCGTTGTCATTCTAGAAAAAAACCTTATTTCAAAGAAAAAGAATTCGCTGTGATACTGTAATTCCTTTGATTAAAAAACAAACAAACTAACTAAAAAAACAAAAACCCAAACCAAAACAGAAGCCAGGACAAAAGCACATCCCTCCCTCTTATTCTAAGATATGCTCAACTTGAAATATAAGTAATTTCACAACTCCAACTATGAGGGAAAGGTAGCACTTACACAGTCACTGTATTCAGATCAATACGTTATTATACCCTCAAGAGAGGAGACAGGAAAATTTGGGTGAGGAAGAAGAAAACAAATCTAAAATACTCCCATGACCAGGGAGGTCAGAGCTCTTTTATCCCCAGCAGAGCATTTTCAAATGAAAAAATGTGAGTCTCTTCTCTTAATGCACTGATCACTAATTTGCCTGTAAAACAGACTAACTCCTATATAAACATTAAACATTTATTTGTATCCTTCATAAATAGAAACAGAAGCGGTGCTTCTAACATCTGTCATTGCTGGAATAATCATGCTGCTGTGCAATTATTATGCTGGGATCCTTTTACAAAATGAAAACAGCATTCATTCGCAATTATTCATTACAGTAGGGCCCGCTCTCCTCCTGTGATTGTTATTTAAGATGAAACAGCTCTCTCGTTTTCACTGACTAAAACTGGCTTATCAGTGAGCTTTTTGCTTACAGATAAATTTTCCTCTGGGTCAGTCCAACTTAATTTTAAGAGGTTGCATTGCATTATATTATAAATTAATTACA
>QWTY01000440.1:0-30000 GCA_008033365.1 Pseudorectes ferrugineus | reverse complement strand
CTGCTTTCAGTGACTTCATCAAAAATGCTGAAGTGGCCAACTTCCCTCAGATCAAGGTCCCACATTCTGTTTTTTGGTCACACTAATTCCCTACCTGCAATGAGTAGAAAGTTTGTCTGTGGAATGACTGCGCTGATTTGGGCCCTCCTGGAGCACAGAAGGGACAGGTACTGGGCTGGTCATGCAACAGCAACAAACCTACGTGGGCAGTGGAAAGGAGACTCAGTGAATTTTTTTTAGTGAGAGGACAAATTTTCCTCTGCTTGCTGTGAGAAGATGGAAGGAAGAAGGAAGGCTGACTCTGAGAGTAGATAGTTGATTGACACCTGGTAGGAATTAGTCACTGTAGAGTCACATTGTAGCTCCATAGGAGTCTGTCAAGCCTACAGTGTCTCTGAACAAATGCTGAAACCAACTTCTTCCTGCTGATTTGGAACAAAACCCTACAGGGAACACAGACACTGACAATGCACCTTAGAGGATGGATGCTGTCATATAAATCCCTAGCTTGCCCATTTTTTGTATCACCATGAGGAGAGGTTATGCATACATCTAGCAGGACAGAGAAATATGTGGGGCAATGCATTGCTTCTACCTACAGAAGTTGCAACCAACAGCACAGAAAAAGGCCTCAGAGTTTGAGGATGTCTTCCAGTAAACTAGGTTTCTCTGCTTTTTGTCCTTTTTTTTGGTCTTTTTTTTTTTTTTTTTTGAGTAATGAGACACCTCTCCAGCAGATGATTTAAAAGAAGAAACAAAAAGAAGAGGAAAGATCATAGATAAAATGATAAAATATACTGTTTCTTTTGATGTCTCTTTTCACTTAGCCTAAATGATTAACAGTGTGGATAGGTAATCTTGACTAGAAATAAAACAGCACAACAGCTGAAAACAGCCATTTTAGCTCTGAGTGGAGGAATGAGAGGACTGAGAAAGAAGACTGATTTCAGGCTCACAGATGACTGTTGCTAGAAGGAATCAACACAATCCTATTTACAAATTAGTATATTCATCTTGGATAGTTTTCGTGCCTCATCAGGCATGCAAAGTTAAAGAACAAAGTCTGTGTACAGAACATTCTCATAAGTTGAAGGTCTCCCACTCTCAGACAGATGCTAAGATGAAAACCAACAGCTCTGTTTTCATCCTTTCCTACAGAAACTACTCCTCTGGATGCAGTTTCTTCATCTGTAGATTCCTCACCAACTTACAAGACTTGACTTGAGGAAGATGACAGAACCAAACTAGCAAAAAGTCTCCCTGAAGGGAGTCCAAACATCAGGGTCCAAGGCAACTGAGAAGAAGGCTGGCTGTTTATACAGTGTGGTCATTTCTTCATTTGTCGCATATCAAAACCCATTCACTATCCCCGTTAAAGAAATAGCTATGATTATCTCTGCTCCAACCCAGAAGTTCTCTCTCCTAGTCTTTCTCTCCCCAAAACAAATGATCTTATAAAAATGCCACATTAAAAACATATTATAAGAAATGTTTTAGCACTTGAATACTGAAAAGTAACAGCAACTAGGTAAAGGTTACTTTTTAAGTACTAATGTGTTCAATATATCACAAGATACATAGGTTTTTCTTCAAACATCTTACAGTTTACTGAGAAAGTATCTCCTCACTCACAGACAAACTTGTATGCTAGTATCCACAAACCTAGTCCATTGTCCTCACATTTATAATGGTTTACTAGCAAACTTTGGCCACTTAGATGGTGAACTGAGAACTCAGCTTATTACACAGCAGCTTGCTTTTCTTCCATTGTGAGCTGCTCTCATGCACACAGCTAGAACTGGGAGCTGCCCAAGACAAGCACAATTGTTTTAATGTGCATTTGTGAAAGTTCCAGCCTGTGAGGTCTTTGATCAGTGCCACTAAGTACTAGTGGTGTACAAATAAACCCTAGCACTACCAGATCTACTCAAACAGTTAAACGTTATCTAATGCGAAAGGTACTATAAAAATACAAAGAAAAAACCCAAAACCTATAAACTGTGAAAGTGCAAAACTATAGCAGGAAGAAAGCATAGAAAGAAAACAAGAAATTACATATATGGTGTATTTCAGCCTGTTAAATGAAAAACCTGAAAACTTTTGGAAAATATTTAAATGTATGCATATACACACATGAAATTTAAAGGTAGCCAAGGTTAATATGCATATCTGCCACTGTCAATAATCATTGCTAATATGTCCCTAGAATAGATATGACAAGGTGGGTGACCTGAGAGTGAGGGCAAGAATAGTATATCCATGCATAAGTGACTGCTAATTCAGAAGATGCTCATTATTTTTACAGAGGTATTTTCATTCTATATCAACAAATTGACCAAAAGAAGGAAGAAGATATGAGCAAACTTATAGGGAATGAGCCGACCACTAATGACATAGAACACAAACATTTACAAAAGATTGGTAGTGGTGCAAGGCTTCTCAGGAGACCAAACTGAAAAATATATATCCTAGCAACTGAGCTCAGAAAGGACACGGAGCTTTAACAGGGTGTGTTAGGAAAGGAAGAAAGATCACCAAAATAAGAAAGATGATGCAAAAGAGTTTTACTAATGGTAGAGAGCAACTATAGCAAGTTTTGGGTAAAGCTTGTATATACAAGGGAAGAAATAATGAAGTTAAAGACAGGTTAAATGACAGATTAATGAAGGAGATGTTGCCAGAAGTGACAGACAGGGGCGAAAGCTGAGACATCTCTGAAAAAACAAAATGTCGGAAAGACAATCCAACACAGCTTTGGGGAAGTCAGGGGAAGATGGATACACCCATAAGTCACCACTGTGGAGACTCTAAGTAAAGCTATGTCAAAGATACGTTGAAATCAGCTCAGCTTTCAAATAAATAAATAAATAAATAAATAAATAAATTTAATAATTACGGAATATTTAATGTTATCTGTGAAAGAACAATAGTTTCATTACCTCAAAGAAGCACAGTTTGTGTGTTGATATTTTGCCCTGAAAAAATGTAGTATTTTTATTGTTTATAACATCATTGAAGGAAATTCAATGAGAAACAGTTGAACAGGCTATGTCATTATTAGTACAAATATATTTTGTACAGTTAAAAAGGGATGCTTGTGTGTCTGACTAATAAGAGATGTGAAAGAGGGCTCCTTTTAACTTTCTCACCTATTTACCTATTCCCTATGCTATAATTCTGTTTCTACTGAGTGAATGCAACCACCTTATTATTCTGCATGAGCTTAACCATGGGTTTACTTTGTCTTGTTCTCCTGCTTAAGAAATTCATTGAAAAAATGTTTACCAGACAATAGCCACTGACAAAGTATTCAGCTAGAAAACATATCTTCCAACATGGTTCCCTCATGTAAATTTCTTGTGTGGAGTCCTATTAGACTGTCAACCTTAATTATGCTGAGCAGGACCTCACAAAAATCAGGGGGATAATAATATCATACATTAAAATACAACTCCACATAGTAAACACAATGTATTCTAGAGCAGGAATACTCAACAGGCAATAGAGGCATAAAAAGCCTCCCTCACCTCAATACCTGTGAACTAATATAATCTAATACGTTACAAGATTAACTGAGAAAGGAGAAAAACATACTGTTATAAAAACAAGGATCTTGCAGCTGGAGGACAAGTTGGATTCCCCCTTTAATTTAAGGGCATCACTTTCTGAATGATGCACCAATGCATCTGAAATCATCATTGAATGTTCACAAAACTAATGGCATTTTTTTCCGTTAAATTCATAACTCAGAAACATAATACACGTATTTACAGGGATGTATGTTTTTTGATCTAATGGATTGAGCATGAACAAGCGGAAACAAGTTTGAATGGCTGTACAATAAAATACACTGATAATTAGTTGAATCAAGAATTTAAAGAAGTCAACAGATGTGGAAAGTCATTATCCATGTAACTTGCACTTCTTTTGTAGTTGGAAAGAGACAGTGACAGCAGAGATGAGCTACTGTGACACTCCTGAAAAACCACTTGCTTTTGAAAATCAATATATCTCAACACGTTTGAAAGTGTTTTCTCCTAGAGATAAGTTACAAATAAGAGGTCGGTGGCAAAAAACCCTAAAGCTATAATTTTTTTTCGATTTGCATTCAGTGGTACAGTAATTTGTTAATTTAATGCTGAGCATTTCTTCAGAGGCATAATTTTAAGTACTACATTTCAGAGAGAAAATTAAAGTGATTACTCTCTTTGCTTTCTCCTCTTCAACATTTCCTGGAATATATAGGACATTTCCGAGGTGGTCAGAAGGATTTGTAATTGTTAGCAGTTGGGTGCCACTGTGCTACTGCCACTTTGAAAACCATCCCATGTGGAAGTCTCTCCTATCCCATCATTGCCTAACCCAAATTACCTTGTGAGCAGAAAAGGATGCCCCAAAGTTCAAATCACTGCACCATTTTTTAGCTTGTGCTTTTCCTTTCAACAATCCTGAATCTTAGTCTTCTCTCCCTTCTACTCTATTGTTGATGTATCACACTATCCCAAACCTTTTATGAGGAAGCTGCCAGCTTCCTCTTTGTATTCTGCTTTCTTGACTCCTCTTTACACGTAGTATTGCTCTGCTGCATTCCAAGGGAAAGCTGACAAAATATAATGTAGTTACAACTTTCTCTCTTTCCAACCATCAGTTTCTTCTTTGTTATGCCACTTGTCCCATTAACTAGATCCTCTCTCCTCACTGGAGATATCTTCATTGCCATTTGTTCATCACCTTTCATGGTCTGATAGCTCTTCCTTTCTAAAATACTCATTTGCTTTATTTTTAGAAAAATAAACATGTATATAAATATATCAGCCTTGACTTAATCTTTGTCGCCACATGACACTACAACTACTGCTCCAGCAGTCGTCTTCAGTTAATTAATAATTAAACATATACTCACGATTACAGCATAAAGTCGTTTACTAATTTCACCATATACCTTTACAACCTGTCTCCCACCATTTGCACTCAACAGAACTTGTTCAGATTCAGTGCTCTGTCCCAGAGCACTTCACACCTCACATTTCTAAATGCTTCATTGACATGCCTTGCAGAAGATCCTTCTAATTCCTCTTCTAGCTTTCAGTAACAGTTTATTCAGATCCCATTCCTGGCCCTCATAATATTTTATCTGATTAATCTCAAATACATCAGTTCTAAGTGCTGACAACAGACAAATCTGCCTGTCAGTCAGTTTCTTTACACATAGCCTATTTTAAGATTCTCCCTAACTACTTGCACAACCAAAACTCTTGTCCGAACTCTTATGACAACATCCTTTTATTGCCCAAGAAAAGAACTTGCTCTTCTTTTACTCTTTTAGAGTTGTTGCTGGTTCTCCAAGGCTACTATTTGAGATGTCTCTTCATATCATTTGGTTCACTTATCCTTTTTTCATCACATCAAATAGAAGCTACTTATTTTCATTTTCAAGGATTTGTATTGCCCACCTCTGCCCTTCCTCTTCTCCCATTACTTCTCATTCACTCTTCAAGGACAGACAGCATATATTAAGGCTACACTGGCCACTACTGCTTTACTGGTTTTTGTAGTACCTATCTGACCATATTAATCTGTGGTCTACTGTATTACACGCAGCTTTGGGAGGCCTTCTAGTTCTGTATTTTTTGTGGACAGCATGATGGGATCTCAGTTTGTTCATTAGGCACCTATAAAACAAATTATAAACAAGCAACCAAACAAAATAACCATAATCTTTTGCAGAGACACTCCTCCCTAGGAAGTCCACCTAGACCAAGAACAAGTTGAGGGCAAGCTCTGCCTCACTGCTTTGTGGAAACAGAATAATAAAGAGATGTTGATAGCTTTAATAGCTTAGTAAGTTTAATAGCTACCTTTTAAGGCAGCTATTTAACAAGTTTAATACCTTACCTTTTAAGTTTAATAGCTGCTTTCAGAAGTCAAAGGGAAACCTTTATCCTAAACGAAAACCTTGAGCAAAATTGCTATAAAGTGTGTTGAACCATGTAAAGTTAGGACTGTTGGTGCACCATGTTTCTCTTTTTTTTGTGTCCTCAGCTTCACAGAAAAGCACAAGGGAACACAACTACCTGTAAGCAAGGGTAGTTCTCCCCCTGAATCATTCTGCTGGGACTGCAATCTATTGCTCTGCTTTTGCCAAGGAGCTCTGCAGTAAGAGTATAACAGAGTTCTTTCTGTCTTCCTCCTTGTTCAGAACTTTTTCTGATCTTGAAGTACTTCAAATCTAGGGCATCAACACAAAACATTTGACTCCAGAAACATAAATCAAGGGTACAGCAACTAAAATTAAGGTGGTGCTAAGGAATACATGACACAAAATGAGAGGCATACGTCTTTAATGGATGTTTATTTTTTTTTTTTTAAGAAACAACTGTTGATCCTGTGATCTCCATTCTTTCCCAGGATGTTTCCTTTCTGTGAGTGTTTTTAGACTGTGAGAGTGAAAGGGAACAAAATACTGTGTGGAAAGGAAGGGGATCACTTCAGATGAAAAGGTTCAGAGGCAGATCTTGGGTTCTCTTGCTCCCTGACTTCTCAGCATCTCAATTTCCTCAGCAATGAAATGTGTATAACAGCATGTAATAGTGATATTATTGCTGTTAGTGCATATTTAGATGGCACGATACAAATCATGGCCACTATTTCTACACAATAAAGCCATGGCTGCCTGCTTTTTTTTTTAATTTTTTTTTTCTTAATGCAGGTATGCACAGATTTTCTTCAAAGACTATCTTTAAATCTACAAACCCACCACAATAAAATCAACTGTTCTATTAACTAGGCTTGGATATCTTTCAGGAGAACAAATGAGAACATCACTGACTAAAGTATCTCACCAGTCTTTCCCCCATAAAACATATGAGTTTCTTCCTGTCTTCTATACTCATATTAAATATGATGTGTTTTACCAGCAGCTTGAAAAAAGCAAAGTGAATGAGCATCTTTTACCACTTTAACAGCATATGAAAAAAGCTGGCAAGGCAAAGAAATGAGGCATGTTCAACGTGAGAAGAAATTAGTTCTATTCCATGTTGATCCCTCACTGCACTGAGCTCATCTGTTTGGTATTGGAAAAGCCATGGCTGTTGCCATTTCAAATGATTCTAAAGCAGTACATGTATCCTCCAATCTAGTTGGTTCCAGAATGACCTGAATTTTTTTATTAATCACTTTGCATCACATTGCTTCCTGAAAACTAAATGCAGTGAATATTTGTCTTCTTGCATTGACCTGAAGTACTTGGTCATGAAGAAACGCAAGTGTTATTTTTTAATTGTGAAACTATCTGTTCTTGTGCAAAGTTCTTATATAAAATGGATTCCATCTCCAAATTCCATAATAAAAACACTAGAGAAGTATATCATAAAACTCTAGAGATGTACAACCTATACATAATAACCCCTTTATCCAGCATTTTTTTCATCCATGAGCTGAAAGAACAAAATGTAATCATAAACAACAGCTAACATAGTATATGCAACCTGGTTATAGAGATAAGCATAAACTACTTAAAAAGTTTTGATTTCAGCATTCCATTGAAGCTCAGCAAATCATCCAGTTCTATACCAGAAACTTCAGTGTCTGCCCCTGAAGTATCTTGGCAACTGTAAATGAATCTACATGCACAATTCTAGAGAACAATTTGCAAGTCCTAAATCTGAGTTTCAATCTCTTTATCACTGAGTTTTAAATGGGAAAAAATACTGTTATATTTTTAAAGAAATCTTGCAAACTTCTTATAAGCCAATCACAGCTATTAGTTTCAAACGTAGAGCTCATGGGTCATACTGAAATTGTGACCTATTTGTTCCTATGAAGAGATATAGATGTGAATGATGGTAAAAATCATCTTGACATTAAGTTTTAGACTAGCTACATCATTTGTGCAGCTCCAGTTTTACTTCCTGGCTTTCCCATCCATTGTTTACAATACGTGCTGATTACATGAGGAAATTACTTGGTTTCAGATGTTTTAATTCTCTTCATCTAGGTGAATTATGACTGCAACACAACAACATGTTTCCTATTCAGATCACTTATATATCAACATTTTGTATTTCATACACCATGATGATGAGTTCAGATGGGGACTCTGGTGGAAAACCTCTCAGCTGAAGGAAACCTATTTTGGAGATTCCATTCTATCACCTTACCTGGCATCTTTCCTAAAGATGATGTTCTCAAAAAGTACAAAACCCCCTAACCCTGTATGCAGATTTCTTCTCTATCCCCAATGAGATGGGATGATATCTGGGTTTGTTTTGCTTTTTCATTCTTCTCTGCCTCCCTCCTCTGTTCTCCCCAGACAGATTTCTATCAGCTCTGATAACCTAGTCAAACTACAGATTATGTAATTAAACTCTGTTTAACAAATTCTTCTTCAGTTCTAGTTCAAAGCTAGAACACAACGTCACTGTGAGCGATGAAGCGTTTCTACTCCTCCCTAGAAATGGATATACATGAGAGGTGGTTGAAGTGACTCTTCTATGTACAGTTGTTAAAAGATGCAGGATAAAAGGTGCTATATAAATGTAAGACATACTTTTTTGTAGTCCAGTATTTTAGTGAAAGGTTAATTAATGTAAGCATGGCTTAACATAAATAAGAGCTTTGCATTCAACACTTTAAATGCAACACCTTGACAGGATGTAGATTATTTCATGTTGGAATTAAAAGCTGCTTGTAGTAAAATATTGTGATGATGGTCTAAAAAAGCTTTGAAATCAATAAATGACACATTACTGAAATTAGGGAGGCCTGACCTGCTCTTCTAGGAACAGTTAGTACATCAGATGGACTTTGTTTTATTTGACCTTTAATCTCTTGCAATTGTTTTCTTTCTGGTGAGTTCTAAATTCTTTAAATGTTAACGGATTTTATTGGTGTTGCTGTTCTGGTTGTTTCTTAAATCAAATTTTGTTTTATACAAGATATGATGAAAGTTTAAACCAGAGAGAAGTGTTAGAAGAGCAGAAGGTCCTTATCAATACCGGATCTTTCAAGCTTGTGATTTATTTGCAATGTAATTCAATTATTAAAAATAGACAGTATTTTTATATCTTTCAATTCTGCTATACACAAAATCACAAAAGCCAGATATTTTCTATTAGTGTTTGATAGCATGTGGTTACTGAGGCCATAAAAAAAAATAAAGGGCACTTACAGTCTTAGTATAAACTATGATTAATTTTTATTAGGATGATACATTTATATATTATAAACTGATGATTTATTTGTAGAGTTTTTTTCCAGCAAGTTTAGTAGTTTCCCTTGGTGCAGAATGCAGAATTGTATATGAGATATTTGAGTGTCTAAAACGATGTATGATAAATGAAGTAGCATGCTACTTATACGCTTATCATGTTCCTTGACTAGCAACAGGTTCAGCAAAGGGCACAGCCAGTAAATGAAATTTTCCACCAGGACAATATATCATCACAAGAAATGTATGCGCTGGAAACTTACAAGCTTGCTCAGGATGCGGACAAGGTGTGAAATGGCAAAAAAATGAGAAGCAGAAACAGCATACAGTAAATTTCAAATTCAGCTGTATTTCCATATTGGCTGAGCATGGTGCTTTAACTGTTTGAAGTCATGTATTTTAGAAAATAATGAAAACATACACACAAATTTATCTCAGTTTTAATGCTAGGATAAATTTCCTTCATTAGATATCCTATAACTTCTTTTGAGAAAAGAAACTGTAAAGACTAATCTACCAAGAGTATTTTTTTAATCCCCTTCAGAGTCAAAATATAAAACAACATCTTTAAATGCATATTTCTTCCTCAGAGTTACAGGCTGAAAATCTGCTCCAGGAAATGTTTATCATAACCTTCAACACTCTGTGGAGAGCACTAATTAAAAATAATAATAAAAAAACCCAGGGAAAAAAAAGCAACAGTGTCTGTATATTTCCCAGTGGAATTTAGTTTGTTTACAAAAACATTTCATAATAAGAATTTCTGACATATAACCATTGAATCCTAACAAACTATAAATACTCCTGTCTTCTTGCAAAAAGGTACACCAAATACCAAGGAGAAACTTCTTGGCATTCTGGTGGTAGGTGGAAACATGGCTAAAAATATATTGAATGTGTCTGTTTTTATGGTTACCAGCTGTACAGCCTCACTGAAGAGATGAGCCTTGGCAAATGTGGTCAGGTTCTGCAATTCTATCTTAAAGAAGCTTCTGAAATGTCTTGAAATTTAATTGCTGCACTGCAAGAAATCTAGCATAATGACATTGCTTGTGTCTATGTACTATGGTAGTGGCTGTATTTAAATGCTGAAACAATTTTGTAAACTGAGTAGTAGATCCTGGTCTTTATGGCCTTACCAGATAAAATACACCTCTGGAGAGATTTGGCTGATTTAGTTTTACTGTGCACCATAATTTTAAAACCAGCAGAACATAGTTTGGGCCATAATGTCTTTCTATCGCTTTTTTTTTTTTTTTTTTAACCAGAAAAGTCCCTGTCTCTCATATCTTTGTCCATCTTGCTTCCAGTTAGCAACCCTTCTCCAACACCCCACTGAAGACAATAGTAAAATACATTTATAGTTACACTCAAATATTTATTTCATAAATATTCTATTCCTTGCCAATGTATTTTGGGATGGTCATTGTGTTTCCATGAGTTGAGTTATCTCCACACTATTCCAAAGATGTTAGTGACAAAAAGTCACAAAGAGAAACACAAAAAGGAGTAATATTTCTTTAACAAACAAGAATTGTCCCCTCTTCTGGACATAAATTTGCTGTGTTCACTCTCTAAGCTATACAGCCTTTCCTAGTGGTAGCAGTGATGCAATTTAAACAAGGATTTCAACTGGAGAACAAAACAGACTCTATGATACACCATGCCTCCAGAGACAATACGTCTCACATTCCCAGACTGGCTTCATTTTTCATTCCCTATGTTTAGGCCTGTTTTATCCCCACAATGGCAAAATTTTTACCAGATTGGTATCAAAGGAAATTCTATTCCATCCAATAAGCCCAGGACATGTCTTCACATTTTTGCTTAATTCCAGCCTTTAATCGTTTATGTTCTTTGGCTTTAAGATTAATATTTTTGTGCCTCACTGCCTATTGTGCCTCGCACTCTATGTTTCTCTGTTCAACTCAAATCCAGATTTAGTTTTCCTTTTGTGATTTTCTCTAACCTTTTATCTTTATAATACTAACTCAGAATCAAAATTTTCCTGCTTAGACAGACTGCTGTTTTTTGAAGCACAGTGAATCGAAGTCTAAAAACACACACACAAAAGGCCATGAGAGCTATTTGTGGTTTAAATAGGTAGAATTCAATGAAGTCCATGCGGTCTGTAGTACACAAGACTAGACTCTGTCTAGCCACAGATCTCTGGAAATTTAGCACTAAATTACCAGTTTCAGCAACAGCAGTCTAAGGAGTAACTCTCAAAGTAAAATTAATTAGTTTTGCAACTCAGAGGAAAATGAGAGCACTCACTGCAAGCCTCCAGTTTGTGTCCTTTGCTCTCTCTCACAGGTCTCACGATCTTTGCAATGTCTGGAACAAAAGACCTAATCTGCATGGTTGATGTCAAATGACAACTGTTTATGCACCGTCTGGTTAACTTTGTCACTAGGCAATGGCTGTTGTCTTCCAGGGGCAGGCTCACTGTCATCACTGACATAAGGAGACCACATGGGCTCTGTGACCATTTTCAGAGTGCTGATATTTCCTGTGCCAGCTGGTTTTGCCACTGTCCAAGTTCAAAAATTGAGGTACTGTAGTGCCTGAAAACCACTCTCTAGTTCTGAAAGCCAGGCCCTTGCATTTATTCAAAGAGTAGTTTCTTTACCATTATTTCTCTATTCATTTCTTGCTGTATATATTATCTACCTTTTTGGACAACTGGCATATTTTCAGTGCCATTTGTTTCTCTTTGCCTTGTTGGATGTATTGCAGCTTTCATGAACATTATCTTCCACCTAGTTTCTGTTCTTTCCTTCTTTTCTTGTGATTGTTTTCTTGTTCCGTAACATTCTGGTATTCTTTTGTTTAACTTACAACATTGACATTAGCAACCTTGATACATTCTGTTTAAATACAGGAAAATATAGATCTCATTCATTTTCTTCTTGTTTTACAGAGCATAAGCAGACCAGCATTTAACCTAATATCATCTTTCTACTTGCCACCCTTCTCAGGTGTGTGAATGAAGATAAAGACAATTGAACTTCATCACTTGCCATGGCAAGATGCAACATGAACTACTTAAAATATTTCAATTTTTTTTAACATAATTTCAGGTATCAAATCTTTTGGAAGATCTGTAAAGACTGATGATGGTAGTTGACAAAGTAATATGTTTCTTTATTTTGTACCGTTTTGCTCTGCTACTTCAATACCTTTCTAACAGATTGTTCCTTCTGAGACAAATAATATACTTACCACTATAAAACATACTATTCCATAAATTGTCATGTGGAGAAACACAGGATCTTAATTAAGGGAGACAGCAATGATTTAACTTCTAAATCTGGTTTCAAAAGCTTGGGGTCACTTTCCTCTTAGTCTACATGGCACTGTGGTCTCTAAAGGAGCTACTTTGTACTTATGTGACTCCTAAAATTCATACTGCTTTCTTCCTTAAAAACATCACCATTCTTATCTTACTTTGGCACTATGTACACTTGTCTTACGGGCATAATTAGTAAACAAAACAAAGCAAATAAAAAATGACACGTGCCTATGAGAAATAAGTGCTGGAAAAAAGAAGAAAGTTTACAAATCAATTCTTTGTTGCAGACTGTAGAAATTAATAAACTGCCCATACAACTGTCATATTTAATACTGCTTCTACATGCTGTACAGATACTAGGTTTATATTCCAGGTTCTATGTTCAAAGCAACATTGAAGTACCAACATTTCCAATTTTTTGAAACTTTCATAGATTTTTCTATAAGCAGTTCTCCTTTTCTACAGAACAAAAGATGGGAACTTTGTCAACTAGCAGTTTTATGGCTCAGGACAGGACAACTCACGCTGACCTTAAGGAGCTCTCTTGTGTGTGTGGAGGGCCATGGGAAAACATCAGAAGCAGCAAATGCAGTTAAGAAAAGATCTATTTTTATGATATCTTCTAACTCCCTGAAGATATTATGAGGAATCATCAACTAATAGTGTACTACTGTATGTAACCTGGACTTATGATATTGTAGTACTACATAGTTGTTTCTTTGTTTAGACAAAAATAGGCTCCAACATGGGGCAGCAGTCAATCTCTTTCATCATTCCATCTGCTCAAAGACCATGGACTAATTTCCAAAAGTATATTAATAAACCTTTCATTCACAGACTGCAAGACCAAGAGAAATACAGCTCTCCTTATATTTTCCCTTGTCCTTGATGAACATAATGTTGATTTTACTGGAATTTTTCTCTTGCCATCTTGACTTCAGTCAACTATTGATTTTAACAATACAAAATTATCCCTAATATTCACCCTTAGAGGACAGCTAGATTATGTGTCCCAAATTTATGGATATTACAGGACTCATACAGTTATTTATTGGGGGGTAGGAGGGACGAAAAAGAGACGGAGAAAGAGGACAGAATAGTCAAAGGAACTAGACCCACTTGCCTCTGTAAAATAAGCTTCCCAGTCTTTAAAAGCCTACAGAAATTAAATTTTGCCAATAAAGATTTGGTCGCATTTTAAATTAACTTCAGGAGAAATAGAGCCCACATAACTAGGGTCAAGAAGAAAGACAATGGAAAAAATTGGGGTTTGTGGTTCATTTAAAGCACAGCCTCAAAAGTAAAACCTTCTGATGGAAAGTGCTAGGGATCTGAGGTTACATGAACTTAATATTAACTTTACAAATCAGGAACTTTATAATGAAATGGATCTCTTCATTAGAAAATCTCCAACTACTTTGTGGTCTGTGGAGATGCTATCTGATCATTCAGAGACGTACTTGTGGTTTGTAAAAATGGGGACCCTAAAGATCATCAGAGTCAGTCTCTCCCCTGGGGCCTTTTTACTCTGCTGACACTTAGTGAAAATCTACCAGCAATACAGTCTCAAAGCAGCAATCATTAACTCATTCAAAGTCACAGGCACAAGGGTCTGGGGTTAGTAACTACTAATTAGAGTAATTATTCCCAGGATGACAATTACCAGCTGCAGGATCCACTTAACATCTATTTCTCAAAACTTGTCATTTTGCAATGCTAATGTTTCTAATAGGTTCATTTGCCACCATTTACTGATTACATTCACTATGGTATATTGTTTCAGATGGATAGGATGGAAAGCCAATACCTAATATTGACATCTATGGTATCCTGTGATTAGAAAGGCTACTCCTACCATGATTAGCTACATCATCCTCTTGAAAATCATACATACTATCTGTGAAGGATTTGTGATATTTCTCCTCTTTCAAATACGCTTCTAAAATAAATTTCCTGGAGAAATAACATGGTATGTTTCAAACTATACTCTTCCGTAATGCACTTGTTTGAGCTAAAACACTGCACATATCAGTTGTACAATCTGATTTTAATTTTACTTCAGCTAACAGTATACAGACTTGGCATAATTTCAAACCTGATTCTCCAGTTCTGACTAGAAAAAAATAACATGAGAAGAGGGGCAAGTCTACAGCCCATGTCTGCTCAAGAGTGTCCAAACCCTACATGCTGCTGAGCCATGTTGAAAACCTGTGCAGTGCAAAGAAACTAGAATGCTTAGCATGCATTCAAATGACACCTATGTATTTTCTAAAGGAACTGAGAGAAGGGAGTGGCATAAAGATTTTTTCACCTCTCTTGTGAAAAGGAAGATTAGATGTCCTCAACAAACAAGACTGATAGGACATAGAATGAATTCATTTAATAACAGAAGGAAGCAAGCCTTTGATTGCAAGGTTTTTCTCTAGATTTTGAAAATTCGAGCATTTTCAAAATCCACAATGGGATTAATTTTGACAAAGGCATTATTAAATCCTACTGATTCCAAAGAATATTAATCTTCTGCCAAGTTAGAGTCATATATTTCAAACTGTGTAAAGTTATGATAAATTAGTGGTTCCCATACATGGAGTCTACAGAAGAAAGAAGATTATCTGGTAGAAGGTAGTACAAGAGTTCCTATTTCCATTAACAGCAAAGTCTGGATTGTTGAAACAGGAGAAAGATTTTCTAGTACAAAAGCAGGAGAAGAATGCAGCAAGTATGGCATCATGTTATTCTGACATGTCTCTCTTTCTTCATTCTCCAAGAAACTGACAGCAAGAGCAATCAGGGATGTCATACAGTGAATATCAGAGTTCAAAATGAACAGAGGAACAGAAGTAGGGCAGTATGTTTTCTGGAAAAGCTTTAATTCTTTACTCTTGCTATGCTGATGCATCATAAATTGAAAGAGAATGTATTTTTAAATCTGTGTTAATAGCCTGTGTTTAAGAATGATAAAGTGCAATTTTAGCATATATTTTAAAGGGTTTCCTGGATAGGGCCTCAACTATGCAGGAGTAAGTGGGAGCAGCCATGTTGATTTTTAATGTGCTGCTAGATTGTTTTTGTGTGCATTTGATGTTCTTCTTTAATAACCTCAAGTAAAAGGCTGAATGAATTCAACAACAGTAGCCGAAAAAAGTGCAATGAGTCATATTACAGGAAAATGGAGAAAAGGATACAGGACTCTCCACTGAACACAATCCTATATTGTAGGCAATCTGTGATAACACCCTTTTCATTTCAGTTCAGTCCCATAAAATTACCACTAACATTACAACTCATGCAGAACACAGATAAATGTAAAAATGTCACAGAATTCTTCCAGATGGGACTTTTAGTTCCACTAGATCACCATCTACTTTTTTACTTGTCTAATATTTCATTACAACCTTCCATAAGTTAATTTTCTTTCCACTGACCATGTAAATCACAAATCAATTTTCATTTAAAATGCCTGACTACAGATTGCTCCTGAAAGCTCAAAGTATATGCTTCAGTGAGCTCTCCAACATTCTTAATGCACATTAGAAAAATGTTGTGGTTTTTTAAAAATCTTTTTAAAGGAATTAATTTTACATTAAAGTCTGGCATGAAACCCAAGTAGTGGTATTCCTCCCTTCCCTCTCCTCACCTCCACCTCTAAAATTTAGGTATATTTTTGAAATGTAACTGTATGTAGAGAAAAAAGTCCTTCATGACAATGACATTTGATCTTAAAACAAAAACTCAGACAAAACCATAAACTGCTCTAGATTTGCAGAAAGCAGAGATGATTACTTAATCCCAAACCACTACTGCCATTGTGTACTTCTCAAGGGGAAAGAAGAGAGAAAAGGAGGAAACCATTCACAGTTCAGACATTGGCTATGTTTTATTTGAGCCATTCTTTTTTCTCTTTTTTCTCTTTGTTTGGGCTAAAATATACAACTGAATATTGTTAATTTTACTTATGGAAGCAGCCACCCTAAAGCCAATGGAATATATCTTTGAGACAACCAGGATTCAGCCTTTAAAACAACCTATAAGAAATGTTTTATAGGAACACACAGAAAATATCCTGTAATAGTATTCTCTTTAAATACTCTTTTCTTTCACTCATTTAAAAATAATGTTTTCCCCCTACAAATTTGTAAATATACATTTGCAGACTGGACTTTGGAAACATGGTTTCTATGGCTAGTTTTGCTATTGTTCTGCTAAGAAACATAGGGCAGTCACTTCATTACTCTGTGCCTTAGTTTTTCCATTAGTAAACAGAGGATCATTAAAATGACTTTTTTTCCATATTAAACAGGACCACTTCAATGAGCTGGCACATGCATTAGCATTTGCTTAATATTAAGAAACAGGAGTGATCTTGTGGTCACTTAACTCGTTTTTATAGATAGACTACATTTCCTCTGTAGGAACAGAGCATGAAAATTTCCATGCTGTTTAATCTCAGATTGTTTACACATGTTCTTGGTACTTGAGCAACCTGCTGTGGTGGGAGAAGGAAGCTCTTGGAACACAAAGGAATTGCAACCCTTTCTAATAGCATGACCCCAGATCACTGAAGTTTAATGAATTGGTTAAAAGCAAGGGAAGAGAGAAGTGTGGGTCCTCCAAGTCTCTTTCCCAACCTGAACCCACAGGCAAGCCTTCCCTTCACTCTCTTTTCCTCTGCTTACCTAGCATGTCCATATTTACCATGTCTCCCTTCACCTTTGAGATTGTCCTTCCATCTCAGAAGTTCACTTCTGTGCAGTTTTGAACCACTCTATTACAGCTCTTTGCCAGACAGTATGGCTTTGAATCCGAAGTTCTTGAAGCACTCTGACATTGGGATTCTAGCTTGGGGGTGATGGAAAGGGTGTCAGTTTAAATAAAGCTGAGTGCTCATGACAATTGAAAGTAGTTCTGTGTTAAGTGGGGCTTTCTCATAATGGAGTATGTCAGTGCTGACCACTCAAATGGGGGAAGGGAAAGGCTCTTGAGCAGTCTCTGTAAATAGGGTCCTGTCAAACCATTTGCGGGTTATAGTCAGCCAAACCTTGAGGGTTTTCATATAGGGATTTTTAAAACCCAAACCCCCAAATGTCAACAGGGCCTCAAGCATCACAACTAAAATGAATCTGCCTCACTAAAACTGAGAGTTGAGGGCCTCTGGATTTGGCTCTGTGCTGGCATATCACAATTACCACTTAGAGCTGACCATTTACTTGTAACAATGATGTGGAATCACTTCAGAAGAAGAGGTGTGTGTGGAAAAATGTTTACTTTAATTCCTGATTAGCAAAAACCTATCATCTAAGAAGGAAACTATTCACAATGCTGAAGTCTGCAAAATCCCATCTATTAATAGTCACTGGAATCTTTATGGAGTAGGGATTACTATGAAGACAACCTGTCTGGTCTTTTAACTTTCAAAGCTAACTACTTTACCTTCAACTAAATAAACAAGCAGTTGTTTGGGTTATGTGACCAATCAGTAAAAGGTCCACAACAACATGTGGGAAATGCCTGTGAGCTGGTTCATTTGAGTGGCTAGCTTACTTTTTTGTTTCTCTTTTCCATTTGCCTGGCCAGCTAAGGCCAGAAGGCTGTGCTTTTTGGGTTTTACCTCACTTGTCTCTTTTTTGATTTTTTCACTCCTATTTCTTTCAGTGGCTTTTTGTTCCATCAGCAATGGATTGACAAATGCCTCTAATAGTCAAGAGGTGAACAACGAAAGAGGAATCCCAATTACGGTGGCCAGGAAACATGCTAGACGCTTGAGCATCTTTCTATTAACTAGATCTTCTACCTCTATATACTACTTTGTGAAATTCTTCTCAGGAAGAATTTGTACTCCTCAGCCTACTGGACAGAGGCTCCTGGATGAAGGAGCTAGTTGAAGCCTAAAAGGAATGGTAGAAGTATACATATATGCTCATAGGTACAAGCTGGGACATGGAAAAGAAAATATCTGAAGTCATATAAGAAAGGAAAGCAGAGACTTTTCATGAGTACTATGCACTCTCCCAAGAGTCTTTTTACCCATCCATGTTTTCATGTAGTCCTGTAATACTTGTTGATGAGGAGACTAACATCTATACAGAAAACATGACACTTGGAAAGCCTATGCTTTCATTGTTCCCATTTCAATGCCTATCAATAGCTTTATGCACACACAAACATGCAGGCATTCCATGTTCAGCATTCCGTCTTCAATTACTAAAGAGAACGTTACAGCTGCTGCTGGCTAAAATCAGACCTACCAAGCTAATTTTAACTGCAGGTGCCGATGGCAGAGAACTATTTATTACATAAGACACACAGTCCTGCAACTTGGGCACTCAGTGCTCTAAGAGAAGCCTCTACCTAGATTATATTGCTCTGAATCATAAGCAATGAGGATTTGTTTTCATTGCATGTACAATAGTCACAAATTACTTCTTCCTGAAGCATGTCTACAACAATGTTAACAAGTAATTTGCTGCAGTATGAGAAGATGACTAGATGGAAGCAGTTGGTTCCAAGTCCCTTTCACTTCCTCTACTTGCAATTCAGGGTTTCTACTTTGGACTGTATTTACTCTGGTTTGCACTGATTGTATGGGTCTTGAAGCTGTCCAAAGGGCCAGTTGTTGGTTTGGTCCTTTGTATCTCCACTTGGCACTGGAATGTAGTAGGTATGCACTTGTAGTGGAATTTTGAGTTTAGTTTTCTCCAGAAGAAATCTTGTCTGCACAGGTCAAACATGAGAAAAATGGTGAAAACACAAGGATTAATTTCAAGTCTGCTCTACCTGTTTTAAACAAGATACTTCAGTAGATACAGCCTGCTCTACAGTAAGATATATTTTATGAATAGTGGTTTACTTCCTGCCTTCCTACACCACTTCAATGAAAACTTTTTCTGTATTAATAACAGTAGGTTTAGGTTTCTCAGCCTCGGTTTCTAATCTCCACCATGCTATTTATGAAATTACCAGACCAGGAGACAAAAAGAATGCAAGTGGAATGGGACTGTGTATAAATTGATCTGTATTGGAAATCTCATCCCATTCTGTTATTTACTTTTCCTCAAGTAAAATAATTATATTTGTATAGGTATAGGTATAGATATAGATTAGATGCTACATTAGAAACCCACAAGGGTTCCTGATCTTGTTAACATGATGGTTGTCATAGTTTGTTTTGTTTTGCATGCGCAAGAGCTCATTACTGAGAACTCTTGTCATTCACATCAGATTGTGTCTTCTTAATGGAGCATTTCTAAAATGAGTGGCAGGACATATAAATTTCAATTCAAACTGTACCTTGGAGTCTGGCTCCCACTGAAATCAATGGCACTTCAGGACAAAGAAAGCTTTATACCTTGGGTTCTTACAAGTATGCCCTAGTCTCTTTTTCAAAGTACTTTTAAGAAAGCCCAAAAGTGATTTTCATATCATGTTACATGTTCAGGCATTATTTCAGCTGGTCTATTTAGATACCTTCTATAGTAGGTTACCCGTACACTTGCAGTCTCCTAGACTCAAAAGATGCTATAGTTCTTTGTAGTCCTTGCAGTGCAGTAGGATGCCATGATGCAAACATACAAGCCTTACCCTGTCTCAGTTAGCCAGAAAGCGTATAGTTGTACAGTTTGCGGTGCAGAAGAGGTGAACTAAAATTAAGTTTCACTGCTGGGGAGGGTAATGGCAGCACTGTTTTTGCAGCAACCCCCTGCCAGGCAATCCATAGACTGGTTGCTCTGGAGGGAATCACAGGCTAGAGGTAAGACGCCAGATAAGCAGTAGCCTGAAAAAAGTGTTTAAAAGGAGAAAACTAGTGGGAAAGATTAAGATAATTTACGCTTGTATACTGTATCCATCATAAATCCCATTGTCAGTATCTATTGTTCAAGTACCTGACAAACTTCTGTTTCTATCCCCTCCATAAAAGCCTCCATCATATGTAAAGTTGCGTACCTTTCATGGTTTTATAATAAACTGGAAGTGAGTAACAGTGTGATATCAAAGGAAATAAAACTCCAGTTGCTATTGCTGCTGGGGTTGCCTTCTGAATGTGGCTTATACAATATTTCATCTGTGCTGACACCTTTCACTCTCAATTATTTGGCTGCTGTCAAAACAAATCAATCATATTATAGCAGTGTGTCTTATGTTACCATTCCACTGAAAGTTAGCTGCATTAGCTTTGAAATATATGGAAGTATAAAATTTATCTGTATTATTTATTTAATACAACTTTCTCCCTTGTGAGTTATCTTACAAACACAAGAAACTCAAATTATCTGATGTTGAACATTGAATATATATAAATATCACTAAAAAATTTTAAAATAATGGCACTCATGGGAGCATAAATGCATAAAGATACACTTAATAAGTCTTACACTTAGAACCAATTATATTCTTTTGAGAAATGGAGCAAACAGTATATGTTTTTAATTTTGGTTACAACTGGCCAAGGCGCTCATATTAGATAAATGTAACATGAACAATCACTCTTGCTAAAGCAGAGTAAAACAAATCTTCAAAGAACTGATTTGGTTACCAGTAAAATGAAAGCTTGGGGGGCTGGGGAACTGAATATTTTTTAAAGATGCTGCTGTGCTTGGCGGGGGGGAAACACAGCCTTCTTTTACAATTCACAAGCACTGCTTTGGGAAAAGAAAAGCTAAAATCTTGAACAGAGAATCTGAAAGTGATTGCTCTGTTCAGATGTTAGACTTTACAGTTTTCAGAAAACAGGTTCAAAATTCGTTCTTGAGAGGTTTTATCCTTTTAAAAATAAGAAAGATAAAAGAAGCAACTTTCAGGGTGCCAATAAGTGTATTTCCTCAAAATGTCCTACTATAATTTCTTTGCTTTTTAAACAGGATTCATGTCCTGTTACAACTACATCTTCTAAAATATGGAAGCCCAATATAACGGTAAAATTATAACAGTTTTATCACCTCTTCTTCAGTTATTACTGCTGACGCAATAGGAAATCAGTACAGAACACATTCAGGAATACTTGGGTTGTGAATACCTTAAGAAACCAAGCTGAAATATACAGGATGGATAGAGCTAGCTCTGGATGAGGAATGGCACAAGAGACTGAAATGGGATCTGAGAAACAGAAAGGAAAAGATACTGTAAATCTGAAGCATCACTGTTTACTTGAATAGAATTAATCATTGGAAATGAGATGAATACCTTGTTTTTATGATGAAGATTTATTTTTAACATTGTATAATTTTTCATATTAAGACACAACTAAGTGAAAAAAGAGTCTGTAAGATATGTCAAGTCTACAGATGATTAAGTTTAAAAGCAATATTTATGTAAAAATAAATAAGAAAAAACAAAAACTATAGCAGGCAATTATCTAAGTGCCCGTATGGTGCTGGATCTTACTGACCTTGGTGGAAACCTCCAGTCCTTCTATGAGCTGGAAAACATGACTGTAGCTCCAGAAAATATGGAAAATTCACTTTATTTTTGCAGCTACTGAAAAAAGAGCCTAGACTCTTTTATGTCTACGGACCAGAACAAGACTTAGGAATTTAGAACATTTAGCAAAGATCTTGCTGTGTGTGAGAAACTCAAGGCATCTAACAGTAGTGATTTAAGCCACTTTGTAGGAAAGCATAACCGCTAACTATCTACACATTTGTTTACAGGTGGGAAGACTTGCAAAAAATGTGCATGAATTGTCTTCCATCATATGGAACACCTGGGCCTAAGTGCAGAGCAAGAACACAGGTCTCAAGTCTGCTACATCAGTCAGAGTAACGAGTTTGCAAAGATGAAACAGTCAAGGAATGAAGGCAGCTTCAGGAAAATGAAATGGAGGCCTGAAGATCTCCATGAGTACAACTTTCTACCCAGAGAACATAAGATTGCACAGAGGTCTGGGGACGAGAAAACTGAAGGAAGTTTCACTTTTATCATTTCTGATGTTCCGATGGATAGATTCTGTTCCCATTTATGGGGCAATCTCAGGGGCAGAGATATTTTTTTTCTCAAATTAAAAAAAAAAAAAAAGGAGAAAAGAAAATTCTATAAAATGTTTCAAGATGCATAAACTTTAAGATTTAATGAGAAAGTCATAAGATACCTTCAGAACTTTCCATGACAAAAAAAAAAAAAAGAAAAAAAAGGAAAAGAAAGAATTGGAGGTCCCCATAAAGAGGAAGTGTATGGTTCTGTGGTACAGAATCACATAGACATTAAAGAAATTTCATTTTAAAAAAATTGGCTCTCAGGCATTTAATTTGTATGTTCCATGCATTCAAAATTCACACTATTAAAAATGTCTGTAAACCCAGTTGGTCAATAAAAACTTTGTTGTTTTTATGAGTCCCTAAATATATATGTACTTGATTAGAATCTCACTGGTGAATCAGGAATACAAGTCTGTATCCAGGGAGTTTTTAAAACATGAATCATAGGGATTTTATTAATACAAAGACCATGGAAAAACAAAGGAAATTAAACCACAAATACTATAAATGTCTGACTTAAATCCACTAAGGCAAGGAAATTAAGAGTGAAGGCTGCAAATCCATCCTGGTAATCTTTCTACAACTCTCTCTGCTGCAGTAGAGAGTTGGACCAGCATGAGAATCACATGTGCATATACCATATAGGTGTACCCATCAGTTTGTATGTGATCTAGACGTACCTACCTATTTGCATGTGATCCACTACTGCATGTAGCATGCATGTGAAAATGCAGAGAAGAACAGAGTGACAAACACTAGCTAGGTTTTTCACCAGCACTTGAAATTTCTTGGCTTTTGTAAGATTGCAGTAAGTTGAGTGCTTCACGTTATTGGAATGAGTTTTCTCTACATTAATTTAAACTGTCATGGTCTAAATTCAAGAAGAAGATTAAAGGCTTCTCAAAACAGGTGCAAAGATATACTTTAAAAGCAGCATTAAAATGCATCCATGTTCTGGTTGATGGAAATTTCATTTATAATCCTGCATGCAGAATTTTCCTGCCAGGAGCAGTATCAGTCTGAGTCAAGGCTCAATAAAGGTGTACATTCCCCAAAATGACCAGGTCTCGCATACCAGTCACGCCACAACTCCTAGCTTAGTGGTCACGCCTGCTAAAGGATAGTTAACCAACAGGGTTTTGGTGGAAAGTTCGGGGAGGTTGGGGAGGTGCAGGCTACTTCCATCTTTCCCATCTGCCTCTTGGCATAGAAGTCTGGAAATTTAGACTTTGTCAGTACTTGGCCTGAAATGTTTAAGTAGGTGTGAACACTTTGATTTCAGAATTTGATCTACATCACGTCATTACTTCTCACCAATGTTGTTCCATATCCATCAGTAGCAAAAATAATAGGCATGTCTGAGGTCTGTTTTGGGTGGAGGTCAGCAACAGAGCACACAAGCATTAAGACTACTGCATTTTAATGCCTCTGATGGTAGGCCTTTAACGTATGGGGCAGAGAAACCAAACAACAAATAGCTAACACTCTGGGAGGGATCAATAAACAACTAGTAACTAATAAAGACCTGAACCTTTCACATTCGCTCTGTGAAGGCAGCAATTTGCCACTGAACAAGATGAGCAATTAACATGGGGCCAATGCATTCACACAGGAGACGCCTTCTATTATGGGGGGAAAAAACCCCGAACAAATAAACAAACCGCCCAGTAAGATTCTTGCTATACTACCTACAGAAAAGGAGATTTTGCCCTTTCTTCCAAAAGCAAATGTTAGGCGTTCCAAAAAAGTACATTTCCTGGGAGACCAGACAGAGATAACTCATCCCATCTTCAGGGATCTCTGCATATTAGTTCAGTTATCCTACAACAGTTTGGATGGGATACAGCTGATAGCCTGAGGAAACCTGCTGTATCGGCTGCTAATCCATAGATACTCTGTCCATGCCACAGCGTGCTTACGGATGCTCACATCTCTCTTATTTGTTTCCATGTAGTAAGCTAGGGAGGCTTGTCTTTGGGGTTGGCTATCCCCTTCTTTGTGTAAGTGAGCCCTTCACAGTGACTGCATTTTGTGCAGCATTTATACAGTGATTGGGGAGGTGTATTTGGTTTGAGGGCTTCACACAAATTGCTACGAGTGCAGCTCTTCCTCTTGGTTCTTGTCATCCTTGTTCTGGTTATGTTAGTACACTGCAAAAGTACCTGGGAATAAACTATTCCTCTAAGTGAAACATCATTTTGATTATTACTGACATTGGTGCTCATTAAAATACATAAGTGAAACACTGCCTTTCTGTAGACTCTGAAAGCTATTTCATGTTACTTGAAGGGGAATACAAATGAATAGGGACTGCATCACTTTAGTTAAAAGAGAAAAATGTTCTAAGAAACTGGAATTTGGACTCTAGATCAGTAAGCAATTGAGGTTTGTAGTTTACTTCTTTTCTGTCTATTTCTTGTTTTTCATCTTGCTCTGATTTCTGATTTTTAAGGTGTGTGTACATGGAGGAATGGAGACAGAGCATGTTTACTTTATCTGTTGTACAATTAATGATACAAATCTCTGTTCAGAGGAAACAAGATCTAATAAATGTAAACAATAGGGTTTTTTTCTTTTTGTTACTCTTGTCTTTACCTAACATTCTTTTTGACTGATCTCCATATAAAAAAGCCTTCTTAATTTTTTTTTTACCATTATCTGTGTCAACTGTAACCTATATCAGTGCATTTTAATGGCTGTCTCCTATCTCTCAAGATGTTTAATACATTTCCCCTTCCATTGTATTGCTGCTAAAATATGACCTGCTGCTGTTTAAATAATGTAATTTAATGATTTCACATTTTCAGCTATGCAAGACTTCCTTTCAGCACTGAAGCCTTTCACTAGTGATTTAGAGAGATAGTTTGTTCTCATTTCTTTCACGACTCAAGACTGAGAAACTTTGACTTGTAAATAAATTATTGACATCCACTTTAGGAGCAGTACAATGGGTAGTGGAAATAAAATACACAAAGTTTCAGTGCCATGAGGCTACAGTCTCCAGCTTGTTGATTTCTTTCAAGGTTCCAGTGTCATTCTCTCTCCATATTGGCACATATATCTAAAACACTGTTGTGCCATTGCTATGTGATAAAATATATTTGGACCAGCCCTTTGCAGAGATACTCCCAGACTGTTATCCATGGTGAGTGAGTGGCCAGCAGTGAGCTGACAGAAAACGTTGCCATTTTCTAATTTCAAACACATATGCTATACTAAAAGAATAGCTAAAATACGTTAATTTTAGCTAAAACTGCTTTGGTTGTCATGAAAAAGAGACTAAAAAGAGAGGACAGCTGTTAACAACTCCCCAGGACTGGAATGCCTTCCCATTTTTCAGTTATTTCAACAGGAAATTCACAGGGTGAAAATTACATAAAGAAAACAAATCAAAACAAACTCAGCCACCCCCACCCAAAAGGCTTCTTGTTCAGCTATACAGAAATATTACACTGAGACATAAAAATCAGATGGGCTTAAGGAGAGAATGTCTTTTCATGAATATCAGCTCCCAGGCATTACTGAATACTCTGAGATTAAGCAACTACTAGTCCCTTGGAGAGTCTCTTGAGAGGGATAACTAAAATTAAAAAATAGAACATACTCTTCCCAAAACCTAGAGAAATCTGACTTGGCAAAAGAGATGCAAAAACTGAAACTGTTCAGACCATAGAAAAGTTTCCCGAAGGCAGGAAGATGAGTACTTATGAGCATCAGTATGGATGATTAAGAGGGAGGCTGCCAGACAACTTTCTGCATTAAGTCAATAAAGACAGGCCAAGAAGCAATGGACTAAGAGCAGAAGACAGGACACACACTGTCTTGTAGACAGTGTTCTTGAAGACAGGAAACACACTTTTTCCCTTCTCACAACCTCACCAATGTTATTGTGACACCTGCAAAATTTTAGGAAAGCATGGCTATGTTCCACCTGTATTTCTAAGAAATGGTAAGGGGAAAAGAGGTGTGTAAGTTTACTGGGATGACATCTTTCATGGATAGTTTTTAAACTTTTATCTTCAGTGCTTTTAGTGGATTACACTAAAGAGTTATTTTTGCTGATTTTATTGTTTTCTTCAAAGAACTGTTGGTGGAAAGTCAAAATTCCACAGGTGAATGGGTGTTATGTTCAGGGATTTCTGTTTTTCACTAAGGTAGATAGTTTTATTCTGCCACCAACCCTCTTCCATCTCAGTAACTTGTATTATTTACATATTAGTTGTGCATATGAAATTTGCTTACTTGAAGCCAGGGAAAACATATTTTCCTAAATTTCACAGCAAGAATTTACACATTCACCTCCTTTCCTTCTGTTCGCACACATTTGATGTATTTGCTCAGGGAACAGATACGGTATAGCAGTGTATATGGCAAATGACAGGGTGTAATGAACAGAAAATAATCAAGTATGTATGAAGAAAAGTTTTGGAAGAGGTCTGGTGTAAATCTCTTTTCACTTACAGCAATGAAATTCCTATCAACTTATTGATGGATCAGGCCCATATAGCAACTGAATAATTTAACACAAACACATTTGGGGAAAAAGAATATTTTTAATAGGTAACTGGCAAGTGAAGAATAGGTAATATCATTAAGTTATACTGTGTGAGCAATCATTAATTGCTCCATTTTAAAAGAAACTCTTGTTCTCTCATTTTAAATATTTAACATATCTCCTCTGTGATTCCTATCACTGAGTGCTCTTTTCTCTTTTCACAAACAAGGATTTTCATTGTTTTATCTAGGCACTCTGAGGTCTCATATTTATCACCCTGAACCAGACCTGAAAGTTCCTGAGAAAAAAATCATTTAAACATGTATGTGGAGAACAAAAAATATAGTGGAATTACTCCCTTGATCAACATTCAGTAAGAATTTGAGTACTCTGTCAGATCAGAACTTTTCTGAATTCATACATTATTCAAAAAGTGTTCAGGGTGTCTTTTGGGTTACCTAGCTGGGGTAGTTTGCAATGAAGAGTTTTAGAAGTTTACTTACAAGAGAAGAAAGACAGGAGAAGACCCCGCTCACAGGAGCTGGGGACATATATGCTTGACCTCACTGAAAATTCAGGGACAGCAGATGTGACAACAGAAGTACTAAGACAGGTTGGAAAACAGCATGAAAACATGTCCTCCCATTATCTAAGTTGACCATGCTACAGTGAGGTTAAGAGATGGAAGCTGATGATTATGGTCTGATTTCGCCAAAAGAGCAGGAATTACCCAACTGTGTTCAAGCGTGGGTTTTTATGAGTATACCTATAAAAGTGCTGTGTACAAAACAGAACACACATTCTATGATTATTTTCAATCAACCACAAAAAAAAGCAGGGACCAGAAGTCAGTCAGATTCAATGGAACTGATGATACCATACAACACTCTCACCTGATTCCTATCTTCATTCATGCACGCATTGGATAGTGGGCTACAGAGCAAGCAAGGGCAATTTGCAGCTGTGATTCAGGACGGTAGGAGCTACCTTGACCAGGTTACTTTGCTGCCTTGTGTATCAGTTTCGTTTCCAAAAACTGAGGGCAGGCAGTAGCACTTGCTTAGAAGATCGGGACGGAAGGGTAGAGAAGACAACAAACAGCAACACAACTAAATAAATTCATGAGATCTGTTCCTTTCAGATACATTATGGAAGGGGTGACTGTGTTCATAGACAGGGAACTGAACCTGCTGCTCCTGCAAGTCCCTATTTGATCCCAGGCTCCTATCTACCAGTAAAGATTATAAAGGAAACCTTTTCATCTGGTAAGGTCATTGCTTGCAAAATTTATTTGGCAGCAGAGTTACATCTTTTAGCTAGCAATTAGACATCCATGGCTAAACTAAAGAGCAAAGGTTGCCTGGCTTAATCCCTACCCTCCAGCTTTTCAACATGGGATGAATAAATGACGTAAGAACTGCACAAACTTATGTTTATTTATAATACTACATACCCAGCAACTCTAACCTGGAGCACTCCAGAGTGGAAGGATACGTTTTTATAATGCCTGTTTCTTCATTAAGATTTCATCATCCACCTACGCTAAAAAGCTACTTCCCCTTCACTTTGTTATATCTGCTTTTACCCGCTCCTGTTCTTGCATTATTTTTTTAATCTCCCGTTCCTACTTTACATGCACTCTCAAATTTTAAACAAGCAAAATTTGTGCATTAGTGTGTCCTTTTCATCTATCATTTATGAATGACAGGTTCTTTGGTGCAGCTTAATGGTATGAGAGAGACATTATTTTAAACATTAAAGTGAAAACCATTTACAACTATGATAAGAGAGGTCTGTTGATATTAAACTTTAAAACATGCACAAGGTAAAGGCAAGTAGTTGCTCCAACAGGTGAGAGTACTATGCATGCGCTTTGTAAGGGAGTTTGTTCAACACAAGAGCTGTCTCTTTGCTTTCTCTGTTTGACAACCTGTAGGATCTGGTGCTTCAAACAATACATCTGGTAATCAGCAGCCACCGGAGTTTGGTGACTAAAAGATATTTAGGGCACAGTGCAGAGGATTAATTTTTAAAAATTACCATTTTGTTGGAAGAAAATTTTTTGTACCATTTACATTGGAAAGAAATAACAATAAATAAATAAATAAATCTAAAGAGTTCAAGCTTTCTTTTTACACTTCCTGGTCTCACCTTTATCACTTTTACACTGGACTATCACTTCCTTTACTGTCCTCTTCCATTAAAACTATACAATGCTGTTGTAAGATAACAGCTAACACTTATCTTGCTGTATTTTGTTCCGTTCTGTTCAGCAGCAACTGCATTCTGAGAAGCATCAACACAGTTAGGAATAGTAAATAAATACATCTGTATTTTATATCATATGTACTTGGACTGAGTACTGTTCCTAACAGTGTTAGACACGTTGATTGAACAGAAGAGAATACTAGGAAAGAAAAGGGATCTTATAGAACTGCTTGCAGCCTGATTTTAGACCACAAGGAAAATGTAGCAGATCCCACAGGGTAGCACTGTTGCAAACATGGTACAGCTCAAACAATAGAGAGAATACATAGAGAGATTAACTTTTTCCTAGTTACTTTGGAGTCATGCAACTTTCTCAACAACTTGAAAGAGGGTGGCAGAACCTTACTGATAAAGCAGACCTCCCACAGCAAGAATGAAAACATGTATCTGGGGCATGAATGACAGATGAGAAAACTCTGATTTGACTGTAAAAGTTAAAGAAAAAAAGAAGTTATTTTCATGCAATACTGTATTTTTAGTTGCCTCTATTCATACAGCTGCTTTAATCAGCAGTGGTGAAACAAGTGGTGTGTTGCAGTCAACGTGCTTGGAAGAAAGGGATAATGGCATCCAGAGGGGCCTTACAGGCTTGAGATGTGGGCTGAAGCAAACCTTGTCAAGTTCAACAAAGCAAAGCACAAGGTCCTACACCTGGGTCACAGCAATCCCAGACACACCAATGGGTTGGACAGAGAAGTGATTGAGAGCAGCCCTGAGGAGAAAGACTTGGGGCTCAGAGGCAATGAAAAACTCCACATGAGCCAGC
>QWTY01000435.1:0-19267 GCA_008033365.1 Pseudorectes ferrugineus | reverse complement strand
GACTTTAAAGATCATGTAATTCTAGTGATCCTGCCACAGGCAGGGACACTTCCCACCAGACCAGGTTACTCAGAGCTCCTTCTAACCTGGCCTTGAACAGTTCCAGGGGTGGAACATCCACAGCTTCTCTGGAGAACATATTGCACTATCTCACCACTCTCATAGGGACGAACTTTCTGTCAACATCTGATCTAAACCTACCCTCTCTCAGTTTAAAACCTCTTGTCCTGTCACAACATGTATTTGAAAAAAGTCCCTATCCATCTTTCTTGTAGGACTTGGAAGGCTGTAATAATGTCTCCTCAGAGTTTTCTCCAGGCTGAATAAGCCCAACTCTCTCAGCCTGTCTTCATAGGAGAGACGTTCTGGCCCTCTGATAATCTTTGTGTCCCTCCTGTGGATTTGCTCAACACATACATGTCCTTCTTCTGTTGGGAACCCCAGAGCTGGATGCAGAACTTCAGGGGAGTGCTCAGAAAATAGAAGTAGAGCGGCAGAAACATGTCCCTTATCCTGATGGCCACCCTTCTTTCAGTGAATTCCAGGATACAGCTGGCTTTCTGGGCTGCAAATGCACATTGCCAGATCACATTGAGCTTCTTGTCAAATATCACCTCTTTCTCCTCAGGGCTGCTCTCAGTCCATACCCTGATCATCCTTTATTTGTGCTTGGGATTGCCCTGATCTGTGTGCAGCACCTTGTACACTTGCCTTATTCAACTTCATGAGGTTTGCACAGGCCCACCTCTCAACCCTGTCAAGGTCCCTCTGGATGGAAAATGTGAACTAGAAAAATCTCTCATTAACAAGGAAGCCTTAAAGATAGCTAAAAGCCAATCTTCAGTCAAGATGCTTAAAAACAACAAGGTGACTGAAAGCAGTCAAATGATAGCGAACATCCTGAAAGCATCTTCTGCTTTTTGACACTAACAGCTGATACAAGAAAAATGGGTAGACTAACAAGCCTGGACACAGGGATCTGTGACCCTCTAACTCAGCAAATATGATACTGTCCATGCTACAGGCCACAGTCCATAAGAACTCTGTGAGGCCTCAGGACTAAGCCTGGGTATGTGTTCTGTGTCTGGTCCTACTTTAGTCTTGGTTAGAACTTTGTTTCAGCTTGTTTGGGTGCAACACCAATTGCCTAAATGACTGTGAATATTACTGAACTTTAGTAAAGCTTTGTTTTGTGAAGTCCCATTGCAGCAATGTTTTTAATATGGTGAAATATTACTATAAATAACATATAAAAACCACTTATTCTGTGTAAAATAAATGTTCTGCAGCCATAAAATTAAAAAGCAATTTACAGAAGTACAAACTTGTGATGACAGTTCCAGAACTATAAACAAACCACTAATAGCCATTTATTTGTTATAAAAGAAATATAACCTTGGAAGCTGGGCAAAGCCCTTTTTTTTCAGCTGTAACAGGGAACAAGTAGCCAAAGAACAAGTATCCAAAGTGAATAAACCCTGACAGGTGTAGTAAATAAAGAGACAATGAGGAATTGTGGAGCAAGATCAAGGTATAGGCAGTGTTACAAAATGCATGGAAATAATCCCAAGTGAACCTATGGACAAGAAGCACTTCCCCATATTACCATATTCTTATGGGAAAGGGCTCATAAAGCTGACAACTTGGTGTAACACACCCTCACACCCCCTGAGGGCATCAGGCTTAGGAATCACACAGGCAATGTGTGAGCATAACAACAGCAGAAGGAAGGAGTAGATGCATGAAATGGGAGCACAGCAATTCTAATCAAATCGTTCATCAGAGAGGTTTTTTGTCTGTCTTTGGCTAGTTTTGGATTTTCAGTTTGGTTTATGTTTTCAATTTTATTTACTTTTCTCTAGTAATTAGATCTGGATTAGAGATAATTAAAATGTTGAGATTAAAATTAGATTGACCAATAAGTCTTGGCTTTAAGTATGAGGTGTATTTATTTTGTTCTCATAAATTGCACAAGTTACAGTGCATTAAATTGGTGGAGAATGCATGCAGGCAAAGATGTAATTCAAATGCAAAAAGTTAAAACCAAGATAGGATCAGATGGGAACACTCAAAATTACCTAGGCTTTCCTGATTATATTATACTACAAACCTAAACATTTGAAAATATTCCTTCGGTAGTGGAGACTGATGACGGTTATTCTGATAAATGTATTAAAGCATTTGCACAATGTGGAAAGGCTTTAGTGAGGAAAAAAAAGCAATCTAGAACATCTCTTATCAGAGAGAGAATGGAAACAGGTCAGCTGCATCATTAGTAATGATTGAAGATAGTGAGTTAATGTCTAAAAGAAATGGGGGGTATGTTTGGAGTAATGGACTTTGCCCTCACAAGTAGCCATTACGTGTGATGGAGCCATCTTTCCTGGAGATGGTTGAACACCTGCCTGGGAAATCGTGAATTAATTTCTTATTTTACTTTGCTTGTATATATATCTTTTACTTTACCTATTCAACTGTCTTTGTCTCAATGCATGAGTTTTCCAGTGACAGATATATCCCATTCATCACCACAGGGAGATGAAAAGTAAACATTAAACTGCACTGAAATCCACACAGATCATGTGACAATATTCCACTTCTAACTTTTAAGAACATCATTAACACACATTAACCTTGAACAGTTCACCTTAAAGACCCCTCAGTAAACAAAAAAAAAGAAACAAACCCCCCAAACTTTAATTACACCTATTTTCATTAGGACTGCTTTTTGTTATCATTCTTGATTACACTAGGTACTGTGAGAAAAGCTGGAATTGTGTCAAACGTCAAGAAAATTCATGTATCAGAGGGCAAAAATCCTTCATGAGAGCTAAGCTCTTTTAGCTACAGTCACATTTTCTTCATGCTTACCTCTAAGATTTTAAACATTATAGTATCATGTTCAGAAGGAAGTTTGAAAGAAATTTAGATGTTATTTAAGTAGAAAGAGTCAATAGACTCCTCCTCTCTTGGTAATACAAACATCTTTTGTACAGTGCACCTGGTCTTGAGAACTATTTGCCACTGAGGAATCCAAATAATGTTTTTTAGGCAAATATTTGCAAAGTGAATATGAATAGCATTACCCTCAACTAACCTCACAAAAATAGTACATTGTACTTACTGAGACTGTATTTGCTAACTTACCCCTTTTCAATTGTGACTAAGGCTTAGGAGGAACATTTATGTTTAAGTGTTGAAAGCAGAGAATGGAATCTAAAGTCCATCTCCAGGTTCTTTACTTCTATTGATCATGGAAACAACAGGTGTTTCAAAAAGTATTTTCACTGAAGAACCACTGAGATTGTGAATAGAACACACGACTTTATATCTAAACCAGAAAGTACAGACTAGATCTAACTGACATACTATAGCTCAGGTCAGTCTAATTCCTTCTCCTAATTTCCTAACACAGGATGGCCTTATCCGCATCAACTGTTGAGAAGAATCCTTGGCCCATGTTTTATTCCTGAAACCACAGTGTTGTCAGAGAAAGTGTATACAGGGCAAGAGTATACAAACAAGTATATTAAATTTAAGGAGTGTGGAAGATTTATTTTATACTCAAGCCTAGTTGACCAACTCTTGCTTTTCAACTTAGACAGGTTGAGAAACTGGAATCAGTTCCAGAAATTGAATCAACTACTTTTGCTTTTATTTAACTGTGTCCCAGTCACAGCTGTCTCATACCATTTGAGACGCCTAAGGGTACAGTAGCTGTCATCCCAGTGCCACACTGGGAGTCTCCAGTAGGCTCTATGCCAGATCTGCAACAATCTTATCTGTTAGATGTCTCAACTACCTCCGTGCTTAGGTAGATAAATCAAGGCTAATGTCTGCTGACAATGGTGGGAATTTAAATATCTAACTTACGTGCAGACTGTAGCATATAGGTACTGACATACAGTCTAAACACAAACTGCACTACTACTGTACTTTTAATTTATTTTCAGAAAAATCTTTAAAATCCATATCACTTATGAAGATATCTCTTCTCCTCCTATCATATACTAACCTTAATATTGTTGTAGTCTGTCAGTCGTAGAACGTACAGTGTTGACAGAATTTCTTGTTTATATGCATTGTGATATAGACTTTAATGACCTGTTTATACATCTGATTTGCTATCTAGTTGGAGTTTATATCATATTTTACTGATCAACTGTCACTGTAGATTGTTATTCTACTCATTGTTCAATATGACATCTCACAATTTATTCAACTCACATTGTGTGAACAGTGCTGTGAACAGAGAATTATGGATTAATACACCACCAAAACAGTTTTTACAGGCATCAACTACTTTATATTCACAATAGTGTTATAAGAAAATTAATGCCATCCCATTTCTACAAAGGAAGAACTGAAGGACCTATATTTAAGGTCAAGCTGTCTGCCAGTTTAGAGTAGCAAATTAAAATTACATGCTCTGGTGGTGTATGGAGCACACAGCAATATGTATTAACTCTGTATAGCATAGCCTCATACCTTCAAATCTTAATTTCCATTGATTTTTCAGTTACAGCTATAAGTATTCAGCAATTAGGTAGCTTATACCAATGAGGCAACTAATGGATACAGGAAATGAAAAACATCATGATTAACAGGTCTTCAAATCACTTTTAAATAAATTAATATATATCAAATAGTAAGTAAAGCACAAGCACGAAGAACACATAGAGAGAGGTGGAATTTAGCTATTAAAATCTTCATAACATCTCAGGCCACCCAGTGTGCAAGGCTTTGCAATTTTCTAAGAACCTAATAATGACAGGGAACTCAAAGGTGAGACTAACAGTCTCAGAATTTCCTAAGGGTAAGCACTTTGTTTACTCATGGAAGAGTTAGAGTTGTAGTGTCTTCTTTAGTTTGTTTTGTTTTGTTTTGTTTTTCAAAAGAGAATAGAGAATTTTCTGAGGTGTGTAAACCTGGAATCTAAGTCCTTTTTCTGGGCCCACAGTTCTTATTTTTTTGAACAGTACCCTAGCTATCCAGTCTATGATTTTGAATAGAATTTGGAGGTACCTCCTGAAATACACCAGTGGAGACACTTCCCCCACAACAGGGAGTTTCTGAGAGTGCATGAGTTTATCTTCATTTACATTTTACTTGCACATCACCTCATGCAGATTTCACAACTCTACCTTTGTATTAAAAATCCTCTATTTTGTATCTCAGGTGCCACTCTTTCTAATGTGCATGCATGCAAAGTTGAATATAAAATTAAATAATTAATATGATTATGACACATCAGATGTCATTAATAAAAGAGCAGAAATACAAAGATGATATAGAAGTAAAAGCTCCAGTGGCATAATTTAAGCATTTTAAGGATTGATTTATATGTGCGCTCATAAAACTTACATATTTTACCAGTTGGACATGTGGTATAAAGTGAACTGCGAAAGAGGAAGGCAAGGTCCATCCCGTCATGTAGCTCCTGAAGACTCATCAAATCAAGGATAGGCATAATTTATTTGTTGTTTTTAGAGGTTTAGATACGAGGGGTTCCCTACTATATAAACATTGGTTGATTAATTGCCATGTCAGTAAAGGGATGAAGCAGAATAGGAAGATTTTTGAAACAAAAATGTAAATAAATAAATTGATTAGAAATCAGATGTTCCTTTCCCCATAGCTTCACCAAGGCTGCTGTACAACAAGCCTCCTGTTCTGCCACTGATACATCTGACAGACTTACTAATTAAATAGAGGTGACTGAGCATGATTGAACACTGGGATTTAGTTCCAGAAGTGACACATACCTTTGTCCTTAATAAGACACTGATTTTGCATTTTTTAGAAATAAAGTTGTCTTTCTTTCACTTGATTGATAAAGCATAATAAAGGGTGATACCAAAGCTGATTTTCAAAATGCTGGAGGCTGATTTGCTTCCTTGTGGGATTGATATGAGCTCCTTTGTAACAAGGCGGTAAACAAGAAAGTATTTAATCATGAAGATAACATGGAAGTGCTTTAAAATTAATTTTATTAATGTTCATTATGGTTTATATCTCTTACAATTTATTTTAAATAGTGAAAAAAAGGGGCTATTAAATCTGCAGGTAACATAGAGAAACACAGATAGGTTTGGCACTAAAGTAAACAATACCCATCAGTTAATTAGGACTTTCAGAGGTATCAGGAACTTTTATACATTGAAGCACTATGACTAGACCTCTGGAAGGTAAAAACAGGAGGTTATAAAATATTACCAAAAAGTATGATGGTTTTATTTATATTCCTAAGGCCTTAAAAGACAGTATTATCACTTTCACTTCAAATAGTCACTGAGATTTTTCTGCATATTACACATCTATGAATTTTTAAACAGAAAATCAAATTTCTACATAATGAGAAAGTGAGCATTGAAAAAACATGACTTTAGGCAGAGAAACTTTGTATTGTACCTTAACAGCATAAATTTGCATAGTCCTTTACCAGCACAGTTACCCAGAGTGTAGAGTCCTTTAAAAATTATTTTAATGTCTCCCTAAATAGAGGTAGGGCTTTCTGACTCATCACATGACTGCATTCAGAAATTAATTTCTTACTGTTTATAACTCTTTCTGAGGATGAAAAACCAAATAAATGAATCATATTGTCATCTGTAAGCTGTAGCTGCATACATATGCATTTTTTCAACCTTCCTCTATCCTCAGGTCCTAACTGAGCCTTTCCTTATGGCTTCTAAACTCCAATCTCCTAAATTGGATGTTAGCATTAACAAATCATATCAATATAAGGACAGTATAGAAGCAAATTATACAGGCTGGATAGTCTAATCACCAAGCTCCTTTTATTAAAATCGTGAAATTTTAAATATAAATATATGACATTAAAATTAAAACAACTGTGGCATTATTCTGGTAATTATTATTTCTTTAAATTAGTTCAGAATACATATAAATATTTAGTTTCAGAATTTTTTTGCACTCTGTGTTTTATATAAGAAATTTCTTGGTGTACTGAATGTGTTAGGATTCAAATACGTTCACTGCATAAATCTATCCTCTAACTGCACACATACAGACCTAAATTTAATATCTTTGATGTACTGTCTAAATGAGCATAAATAATTATTTTTTGGTTCTTCAAATGTGTGTTATAAGCAATGTTAGTAAAACACCTAAAGGACTTGATTCTGACTCTTATTTCAGAGGTACTAGTTGAGGAGTTTGCGCATTCAGAGAAAGGAGAGAAGAAAGGAGTTGCAGCATGAAATTTCTTGTCTGGCAAGGTAAACGTCCTATACACTTAGGAAGAAATGTATTTTATCAAAGATTACTAAGCGTTTATTTCAAATGATTGAAAATTGTTCCATTGAGTTGCACTGAGAATTTGCATATCTTTATTCAGCTTTGTTAAAGTTTTGGGAACTATAAAATGAAATACAGGTATATAGAGAGAAACAGAGAACAAAAACACACTAAAAAAAAAAAAGACAGGACAGGTTTTTCTTTCTGCAACTCACGAGAGCATGACATTTTTTGCAATAGAATGAACAGATCCTATGGCTCAGGAAAGCAGAAACTTTTTGTTACAGCTGACCTAAATTTCACTACAGATACTCTGATGGAGAGAGAAAGGATATGTTAGAGTCACATTGATATGTCAATTGGACAAAAGACACATAAGGTGCTTCAAGTGCTAAGTTGAATTTTGAATAACCTAATAGTAAAGGTTTCATAAAATTTATTTTCTCAACTTTTCGACAGAAAAAAAAGATAAAATTGTTAGTAAAAAAATTGTTTTGGGTTTGACATTTAAAAGATTAATTACTACAGGAATGCCAATGCATTGCAAGTTTATTTGTCTTGGAATTGTGTCATTTCTAATATTTTTAAGACGATAACATCTGAGGGCAGTGTCTCAAAAATAAAACTGAAGACTGATATGGTAATGTGCATAAGTTAATAAAATTCTCTTGATTTCTATTGACCTTAACTGAGATGGTGATGAAATATATACTTTCACTTGTAAAGAGTGATCCAAATGAAAAAAGGACTTTTCATTTTTATTCAAAGAAACAACAGAATAGTCAGCAAACATTTTTGGTGTCATACAACTGACTTACCTTCTTTCTATTTTTCTTTCATTTAATTTTTTTTCCAAGGGGTTTTGGTGACTTTTCATGTGTTTGAATCATATGTTGTCTTTGACAAATTTCAAGCCATATTGAATCTCAGAAGGACAGTGTGGATAAGCTGGGACAGTCTTCTCATTGCTTTTGGTATGAGGTTCTCTGAAGAAAAAATGAGATGAAGGAAGGATCAAGTTGGTAGAAAAGTTGTATGTTCCTATTCTCAACTCAAGAATTAAAGGCAGATATTATTTGCCTGAAACAAAATTTCTTCTGAAAGCTGCCACAGGCAGGTTCTGCATCTCCCATAACTAAGGATATACTTAAATAGAACTATTTACCCTACAGTATTTTAACAGAATTTTCTTGCCCTTTGGGTTTTGTGTCACATTCTTAAATTCATATTGCTGCATTTATTCAAGATTATGCCTATTGTTTAGGTATAATTCTGTGGTTTAGTTTTGTGTTTGGTTTGGAGTTTTTTCTGGGGGGATTGTTGTTTTTCTTTTAAAAAAATTTGCAAGCCTAAACTCCTCTGCGTTTTAGTTTTTACTTAGGAAAAGTAATAGCTTTGTGAAGGAAATACAGATATCTAAACTTTCTGTGCCATATAATTTTATGATTGGCTTACTAAATGTGTATTTTCACCAGCAGCTTTCACCTAAAGTCATCTGAGTCCCTGTAATCTTTGGCAAAGTGTTCTTTCAAGCACATAATTAATCTAAGATATAAGCTGGACTAGATTTTTTTTGTTGTTACTTTTATTATGCTGATTTAAACCTGTATTATATCAATCAAATGCAACTTGATTCAACAAGTAGAATAATAAAATCCTAAGAGTATCTTGCCCTACAATACTTAATTTGTGGCATTAAATAATATATTTCAGAAAATAATACTCTGTGACTAATTTGCCTTGTTCTACATACAGTAAGTCTTATAGCATTAGATTTCATTTAAATATTAAAACTCTAGTATTTTCCTTAAATTAAGATTAATCAATGTTGACATCTTGCATATAAAGCAGAAATTGAGTCATCAGGTATAATAGTGAAATATTTTACATAGAATCATAGCCATTAAAAAAACTCTACTATCGTAATCATGACATATTATGCTATATTTCAAAGCAAGAAAACACTAGCAAATTCAGAATTAAAAAATGCAGCCAAAGAATTATAAAATATAAAATAACTCAGTATTAGAATTAGGACAAAATCTAAATTCTTTGAAGTCAATAGAAACACATAAAAAATAAAACATTTCAGATACAACCACAAGGCAAAACTAAAAGAATTATCATTTTTTCAGGAAATCTGAGCTGTGTATTCTGTATCTAGGAATAAAATGCAAATTATTGTGATGACACTGAAAAGATACAGCTAGCCATTATTTCTTTTTCTCTCTCCCACTTCCTATACTCGGCAACCGTGAAAGCAGCTTCCACTCTGAAGTGATGCTGAAAAAGAAAGGAGCAGGTGCAGAGTACCCATGTCTGATCACACAGCCTTTTCTTCTCTCTCTGAGGTAGGACTGTGAGCAAGAGCAGTCAGCTTGCCATATGGCCCTTTGTCCCAGGAGAGCAGGAGAGAATTTAGGTCCTAATTCACTGGCCTCTGAAATTACTGGTAGTCATTTCACTGATCTCAATAGGTGTGGGACTGAATCTTTTAATTATAGTCCATGAGTCAGAGAGGAAATTTAAATTTAAACAGGCAGGATTTTTGTCTTGGCTAATGGCTAAAACATACTGTCAGCTGTATAAAAACCTAGGCACCTGCTCTCCAACTATTTTTCAATGTTCTATGCCCTGCCTCATATTACCTCTTCAGACACACAATTAAAAGCCTCAGTTAAAGGGTTAGAGGTCTTATTTTGTCTAGCAGTATAACACTTTGGTCATAAAATTATAGTGGCATAAACTCCATAGCTGAGGCTGCAGTAGAGGAATAGGTAAAAGCATCATAGAGCAGGAATATGCTCATAGCAACATGTAAATCTTTAAAAGTGTAAACAGCTCAGGTTTCACTTTCCTGTGGATCTACATTTCTGTATATAATTTACATAATAGACATGAATCATTCTAGGTAATTTCCATAATTTTGTGTTTATACAATAATTATTTGTATATTATATATTATTATAACAATTATAAATATATAACAATTATTTTAATTCATTTTCTTAATTTACATGTAGGAATGAACATCTCCAGGTACACTTGCGCTTAATATATGGTTAAATTTAGGTTTAGGGAAACTGATCTTTCCAAATCTATTGAATTCTTATCCTAGATATATCTCTTAAGAAGAAATGCGTACAAACCCTGGTGAACACAAAAGGCAGGCAATAACAAGTAGTTCAGTAATCTACTTTAAGAACTCCATCTCTTACAATATTCCATATGTTATTTAAATAAATTATTTAGAAATAAACTATTCGTTATCTTTCGTGAAACTACATTTCTGCCTGAGTGTGTACAACATTCACCTTGCCGGACAAGAAATTTCATGCTGCAATGCCCGATTCAGCTTCACTAGAAAGAAGAGACAAGAGTAACCCACAGCTGTGTGAAATTCAGCTGTGCAGGCTTTGCTCAGACTCATAACCTTCCTTTTGTCTATAACACACCAGTACCGGTAAGGCTGGGCTGACACTGCCTCCTGCCAATGTGATTCTGCACATAGGAAAAATAGTACATATTGCACATCCTGTGTGTGCCTCCGCTTCTGGCCATCAAATCTTTTATTTTGTCAACTGTTTTAATAGGTCCTGTCCTCAGGGAATCTCCATCCCGCTGAAATGGTCAGCCCATTTTCTTTCTAAGCTGAAAATGTGTCACATCTGTCTCAAACACTAAAAAGGATGGCATTTAATCTTGTTACAGTCTCTTGATGAGGATAACCTTCTCAGAAGGATGAAATGGCAAACGAGGAGGAAATGACATAGCTCTCTTCTCTTTGCACTCATTTGTATCTTTTAGTGAATTAGTCAGTCTTTTGACAAATCTTTTTGTGTGTAGATGGAATTGCGAAAGGAGTATTTATGTCAGTCTATGAATAATAGTAAAGCCACTAGCACATTTTTTCCTGAATTTTTGCCAGTGTTTTCCCTTTGAGTTGAACGTATGCTACTCACTTTTGGTATTGACATCTTTTTCACTCTGTGTGGATTTCAGTAGGTATTATTTTCATGAAAGCTTAGTTTCATAATATATTTTTTCAGTGATCTGATAAATCTCATCACTTGCATTTATTTCATTTTTATCTGATGTATTTTTACTATATCTTGTTCATGCACAAATATTTAAAATTTTCAAATTACAATAAAATTATTTCCCAAGGAAAATATTGTATTAGATATAGAATAAAACACTTCAATTTTATGAACTTGTGGGGTTTTTTTTAAATTAATCTAGGATCTCATGTGTCTTTTGAAGTTAACAAAACTCATCCTGAAAGGACTTTTTCCCACTAAAAGTAACCTTGACATTTACTCTAGATACTTAAATGTTTTAATTTTTTTTTTTTTTTGTAATTAACAGACCTTATACAAACTAATAATGAATGTATATTCTATCTCTTCTTAAAGTCAGTGTCTAATTTAGACATCAGTTAATATTCAGTTGTAGTGGGTTGACCCTGGCTGGATGTCAGGCACTCACCAAAACTGCTCTATCACTCCCCTCTGTAAGTGAACAGGAGAAAGAAAATATAATGAAGGATTCATGGGTTGAGATAAGGACAAGGAGAGATCACTCATTGATTACCATCATGGTAAAAACAGGCTCAGCTTTGGGATATTAATCTAATTTATTACTAACAAAATCAGAGCAGGATAATGAGAAGTAAAATAAATCTTCAAAAACACCTTCCTCCCACCCCTCCCTCCTTCCCAAGCTCTACCTCCTCCCCTCAAGTGGCACAGGGAGATAGGGAATGGGGGTTATGGTCAGTTCATCACACATTGTTCCTGCTGCTCCTCAGGGAGAGGAGTCCTTCTCTTGCTCCACTGTGGGGTCCCTCACGTGAGAGACAGTTCTGCGTGAACTTCTACAATGTAAGTCCATCCCACGGGCAACAGCTCTCTGTGAACTGCATGGGGTGCAGTCCTTCAGGCACAGCCTGTTCCAGCATGAGTCCCCCACAGGGTCACAAGTCCTACCAGTAAACCTGTGCCAAGGCTTCTCTCTCCACAGGTTTTCAGGTCCTTGGCAGGAGCCTCTCTGGCACAGGCTTCCTATGGTTCACAGCCTCCTCTCAGGTATCCGTGTGCTCTGTGGGTCTCCTCCACGGGCTGCAGAAGCATCTCTGCATCCCCATGGACCATCATGGGCTGCAGGGGCACAGTTGCTTCACCATAACCTTAACTGTGGGCTGCAGGGGTATCTCAGCTCTGGTGCCTGGATCACCTCCTGCATGTCCTTCTCCACTGACCTTGGTGTCTGTAGCATTGTTCCTCTCACATGTTCTCACTCTGCTCTTCTCTGGCCACAATTACCTATGCCCAATAGCTTTTTTTTCCTTCTTAAATATATTATACAGAAGTGTTGCTATCATTTCTGATTGGCTCAGCCTTGGCCAGCAGCAGGACTATCCTGGAGCCAACTGCAATTGGCTCTGCCAGACATGGGAGAAGAAGCTTCTAGCAGCTTCTCACAGAAACCACCCTGTAGCCCTGCCACTACCAAAACCACACAAACCCAAAACATCAGTGTAGATTGGATATTAATAGTATAGATGATTTTCAAATTTCAGATTTGTGTAGGTTGAATAACAGTTGCTTAGGGTGCAATAATGCATAGCCTGAAATATCCTCATGCAAATGTCTCAAAGCTTTGCAAGTCACAGACAAAATGTTAAGATAAGAAGATGATAAAAGACCATGCTTAATTTTAACAGTTTTCTTTATTCCCTCATAGATATATTTTAATCACTGGAAAGCTCTCTGTGCTTTGGAAATAAGAAGATGGAACACAATTAATGAGTTAGCTCTTAAAATTTTAGAAATCTTTCTGTGGAAGTTTCTGTTCCTCTACTAACGGAGGAGAGAAAACAACGTTTCCTAGACCTTTATCAGAGGCAATCCTGGCTGAAAAGGTAAGATTACACTAGATTATGTATTCGAATTGACTAGCAGTAAATACAAAACCCAAACCTAGTATGTAGGATATATATATATATAGATATATATAGAGATATATATATATATATTTGTTGTTTTCGTGTTGTGGTTTACACGGGGAGGTTTGTGACTTTATTTGGTGTGTCTGAGTGCATGGAACCAACAAATGTATTAACATCTTCTGCTTTGCAATAGAAATGAATCTGTAGAGAGAAATGTTTGTTGCCTAGTGTCAACTCTGTGCAGCTTTAGAGGGTTCACTTATGATGAGCTCTAGTCTGGTCACATGGACTGGACCATATCTAATCTGAACTGAAACCCTAATGCAGACACTTGCAATGGACACCAGATGACAGCCTCATGTCTGCTACTGACCTCATGGGTGATCTTATCTGAATCATTTTATATCCTTACACTTGCTTTTTTCTCTCTAATAGAGGGTTAGGAATACAAGTAGGTAGAGTATTACCAGCAGTACAAGATCTCTGATGGAGTGGAATTTAGAGTGGAATGGTAGTATTATCCATGTGTAGGAGAAAAAAAGGCCAGCTAGCAACAGGTTTTTCCTCGTCTCCAGTTTACTTTTTCAGTGGTCATACTGGTGGAAGTATATTACCAATAAATCTGGCAAGTCTAGCAGTTGTGGAAAACTGTTCCGTGTGGGAGAAGAGTGTCATGGTTGTCTCTATCCTTATTATTCATCCTTATGAGAAGAACTCAAAGGTTTTCACTAATGAAAATTAAAGACAAAAATTGAATAAATTGACAGAGGAAGAAGTACAGACTTTATCAGGGGAGGATTCTGCTTGGATCTGTCAACCAGGCAACTGAATCTTCCATCCTCTGCTTGAGAGAGAACGGTCTTATTCTCTATATAACCTTATTCAAAATAGTGGGAAAACTCATGGCTCTGTTCCATGGTAATAAGGGCTATAGATTCATGGGCTTTGTAAAATCAGTCTTTTTTTCTCAAATGTGTTGGTTCCTATGCAGTGCTGCCATAGAGCTCATGCATCATAACAGAGGGAAAAAGGGACAGTTCAGTGCCAGTGAGTAACTCTTCCTGCTGACACCGCTTTATGATACAGTGTCATACAGCCGGGCATGAGTGATCCCACTGCAACAGCAAGAAGCATGTAAAGGCCATGTACCTTCTCTGACTCACAGTTTAAATTAGGTAATAGCTAAGTTAACCACAGCAGCCTCTTGTTTAGAAAACACATCAGCTCTAATTCTGCTACAGTTTTTGCCTTTTTTGGAGCTGTGCCTGTGCATTTGTATGTGATGCCTGCTGCTTTGTTCCTCCTGAACCTTGCTGCAGAGCAGTAGGGATAATCTGCATTCAGTTGTTCTGTTTGACTTCAAAATCATGGTAACAGCCATGTTTTTGTATCACAGAATCAAAACCACTGATTTTCAGGTTTTTGGCATTCCGTGTGTTTATGGGAAATATATAAACCTGACAATTTCCTTTTCCTTATGCTTGCAAAAGAAAGCCAGACAAAATAATCACTTGAGACAAGCTTCAGGAATTTTTTTTTACTGAGAAAATGGACTGTATTCTTTAGAAACATAAGCTTTCACCAGAAACCCCTTCCTGAATCTGCAAACTAAATTTTTTTCAGATCTCGTGCATCTAGAGAAACTGAAGAAATTTTCTTGAATTGATAGCCTTTTTATATTGAGTGACAAGAGAATCCTTGCAGAATAATTTGCTGTACAGTCAAAGAATGTCAAGTGGTTGACCTTGTCTGAGTCTACACTAGTTTACAAAATACACACAAAACCCCAAGAGTTTTTGCCAGGGGTTGCAGAGAATTTGCCTGGTAAGCTTGCTTTACACATATTAATTTTGAATATATAGGAAATCCTATTAAAAGCCTTAAAAACACTGAGTTCAAAGCTTTTTAACTGTTCACTTGCCTCCAGGGGAAAGTATCTACACCAATTCACAGGGAAAAAAAAAAAAGACACTATAATTAAAGAACAAGAACACAGGAACATTTCGTATTTTTTGCATAGGGCAATTAGCTATGTTCCTAGATCTGAAGTTTATCAGTGTATGTTTCTGACAATGTAAACATTCTGCAAGATGTATCATGATTAACTTGAAATATAGGCTAATTATAGTTAAAAAGAAAATTATTCTGTAATTATCTTTGTAATCTTATTACAAAATGCCTGCATATAGCCTAATCAACCAAAATAATAACAGACGTTTTTTGAATGTTGTGTCTGAACATCTCTGTCTATATTTGTAAGCAGGTGATGTAGCACATATATATAAATATATATATGTTTGCTAGTAGATAAACAAGCAGTGTGGAAAAACCATAAAACTTGAATTGAAACCCTATCAGCTGCTTATGTAGTAACACTGTTAGGAAAGCAAAAGCTTTAAATAAAAAGGAAATTCAGATCATTGTGCTCCTCTTTCTATATATAGTAGATGATTATATATCATTTAGTGAAAATATCCTCTGTACATACTCAACCCAACAAATGCAAATCTTTGCTTCAATGGGATCAGAAATTCTTACACAGGATTTTAAAGGGTTTTTTTGAGTTTAATTTCACCTGGGATGGGGAAAATTTGTCCTGCATTTGGTCTCATGACTAAGGTGTAAGATATCAAAGTGTGCAATTTTGATATTTTAATTAAACATAAAAATTCCTTTAGAAATTGTTAATGTATAATTCAATACTCACTGGTAAGCCCAAGAGGTATTATTATACGTAATTTCTTTCTTTAGTTGCAAATAATAGAGAAAATAAGGTTAAGATCATCAAACAGCTGTGGGCAGCCAACTTGAAACTATTTTGATGGGCTAATAGGACTGTATATAGCTATTTCCGAACATTTCAATTTTCCAGCATTTTTCAGTCCCAGCCTCCAAACTGACCATGCAGCACACGATAAGGGCTTGATATCCACTTGAGCATTTGAATTCTCTTAAGCCACTGAAGCAAATCTTCCACTTTGCTATACTTTCTGTTCATTCAGCCATTTTGCAGCAGTCTCAGGAATCATCAACGGGATTCCTCTTGACTACCCTGATTTAGAAGATATGCCATAAGAGGGACGCTGCTGTGCTTCAGCTGCAGAAGTTTTCAGTCCCTGGGGTAAGATCACACCAAGTGTGGAGTAATACTCCTGAACCACACAAAGAATACATGTCGTGTCAATAACACAAAATATCTGCCAAGCCCAATTATGCTTCACGTAATATGCACTGCCTGTACTGGCAGCAACAATGAGGCCTCCAGTAAGATAAGCAGTGAAATCTAGAGAGATGATCAAACAGCAGTGTTTATATTAAGGTGGGAGGAACAGGTTTTCTGTGATATACACATTTTGGTTCTTGGAATTGGCTTATTTCCAAGCAAGCTGCTAGTTCACTTGTCAAACCTGAAATTGTAAGCACTTTTTATTTTCTCCTTGTAGTCTCCTACCATATTTGCTACTGAAAATCCAACTTCTTCAGTAAGGGATACAGAAATCATACTTAGAAATAATTCCTTCCCTATGATATTGTGATTTCTTTTTAAAACACTATTTTGCTCTGTGAAGAAATGACATTTGGAGGTGTTTGTGGGGGAGAGTAGAAATAATAATAGTAATTTTTAAAAAAAGTAACATTTCATCTTACTTTAGTCGTGAAAATTGAACATCTACTCCAGGCTAACCGTCTAAGGGCAAATGATTCCCTCTGATTTCTTTCTGAAATTACTGTAGAGACAACCTACACATATAGCTTAGACTAGAAAGCATTATGTGGATTAATTGATAAAAAAAATTTCCAGTCCATGTAATCCTATTAGCTATTAAAAAAATGTTTAGAAATGCACAAAATAAAGAATTATTATTCATCATAAGCCTTGATTTAAGCGTTTCCAGTTACAGAATATTTGATTTTGTTACACTCATATATTCTTAATTATGAAAAAACAATACTGCAGAAGATTGCTATATTGTATACTAATGTGAACATTTAGATGCTCAAATACACATGTCAGGTCCTTTTTAACTCCGATTTTTAAAAAATGTGCCAAAAACATTTGCTTGTTTTGGGAAGGATCTTACTTTTTACCGCTCTAGTCTTAGTTCAACAGTTAACATTTAGTTCAACAAACAGTTAACATTTCATCAAAGATGACAGGATTTTTACATTGTCACAAACCATTGTCAGATTTATAAAGATATTAAGTAATTTTGATTTGTAGAACTGAAAATGCTATTGTCAATACATAATAGCTGCTTAATAAGAAATATCAAAAAAATAGGCAACCAGCTTAATCAAAGTCTTTTTCACCTCCACAGTTTCCTTCCCAGCTCCTGAAACATGCTTTAAAAAAATGTTGAAGAGTTCTGATCTATTTTTTCAGATAGGTTGTCCCACATTTCAAAAACCAGAGAAATCCTGTTAACATGGACTATATCTCCAGCTGTGCTAAAAGGCACTTTGAAGACACATCACTAAGTGGACAAGCCAATATGAAAGAGGCACCCCACCAAAGGTGCTTTAGTTTCTTTCAGTCACTTAAGAAAAAAAAGGTGATCCATCTTCAGAAGGAAGTATTCTAACACAGTAGGCAAGACTGATGCTCGATAAGAATTGCCATCAGCATGGACAAGATCAGCAGCTCACATTAATGTATATATTGCCAAGTTAATCATAGATTCAGACTAGTCAAAAATAAATGTGGTCCTGCAGATCTCTTCCTTCGGACTTTAAATGGAGACTACATTTTATTAATACATACAAATATGAATTTCCATACACTGTAATAGTTGTCTAAAATGCCCAGCCCTTTATCTTAGACTGAATGCAGCCAGTCGGAACCGGCTGTGGGAAACTTCTCATGGAAAAATACACATTAAATATATAAACTAAAGACTAATGCAGCCAGATGTATGCTCCCTTTAAACACCTACATATGGGATGCCTGAGATTATTCTTGTGGAAGGCATTTCCAATAAATCACAGCAGTTTGTTTACATCTTGTCTAAATATTGCATGTTTTTGACTTGAGATTTATTTTCTATTTTCAAAAGCAGAAACAATAGTACACTACACAGCCATGTTGAATTGGCAATGGGATACTTGCCAAGTAATTTAGCCACACCAATCCATAGGGACTGAAAGTTAAAAATAAAAAAAGAACAGTTATTCATTGCTTGTTTATGTGGAAATAAGCAAACAAAAAAGAGCAATTCTATAAGAAATAAATCATTGCAAATCCATGAAGAAATTAGTATGCTCACTCAGGAATTCCCTTCTGGCATTTAGCTAGCATGGCTAACTAACAAACTGAAGCTTTTACAGCTTACCAGTGCCCTTCAGTCAAATTCAAGGTATTACTTTTTTATCTGAAAATATTTGTTATGTTTGGATCCTAGATATTCTGCCTACTGATCACCCTCCACAGAGGAATGTTTCTTAAAATCCATCGTGATTTTTTTCCATTTAAAAAATGTACTTTACTTAAAAAAAAAAAGTCTTTTCTTTGGTACCATAGGATACAACAGATCACCTAATTCAATATGGTACTGATCTTATCTAAAAAAAAATATTTCTGCCTTTCCAATCAGAAACCCCTGTTGGCATCTAAAATAAATTGTGCTCATATTTTTAGACAAATCAGTTTCTATTGACTAAATCTTGGAAGTCATGTTAGGACCTGCTCACTCTTTGAAGAAAGGTATAACTAAATTGAAGATGGTAATGATAAAATGTTTTGAATGCTCACTTGAATTTTGTTTCTATAGCTACATCTACATGAGTGCACTAAATGCCTGGCATGGAAACCAGCTGGCATGGTACAGCTTGTGCCTAGGCTGGCAATTTACTCTGCCATGCTTACATTCCCTCTGCACACTGCATGGCACAGGCCCCAACACAGTAAGGATCCTACTGGTGTTTTACTCATACACTGGTATGACTCGGGAGCATGTTATACAATACAGCCCTTCCTCTCTGTCTCACATGGCACATAGAGCACACCTAGGGGATTTAAAGGGGCCCTGTACCCACATTCTCAGGTAAGGAGCTTCTGTT
>QWTY01000433.1:64153-80382 GCA_008033365.1 Pseudorectes ferrugineus | reverse complement strand
TTCTTTTTCCCTGTCACTGACTCACAGAATTCTCTCCATAGATTGATGAAATTCAGTTTTTAAGGTTTGGCGTGACTGCTACTGGCTGACAGCTCCAGAACATTAGGTCTCTGGTGGTTTGAAATATCCTAATTTTTGACCTAACTCATTTATAAACTGATTTTATTTTCCAGAACTGTTTTCTCTATTTTCTTTTTTCTTTTTTTCTTTTTTTTTTTTTTTTTTTTTTTTTAATTTCCCATAATGTTTATCTCTCTGGTATATTTACAATATAATCCTGCTCTCCTTTTTTTTGCTGAGTTTAACAAACGGACTTCTCCTAGACTTCTTTCAAAAGGTAGGGTTATCTGAAGATACATGGTCTGCATGGGATTAGGAAATATATAAGCTATTCTGTCTGCCCTAATTCAGTCTTGTGAGTGCTGGGAGCTTATCTCAGACTTCTATCCTTTGCATTTAAGTGCTCAGCTCTAATCAAACTTCCCTGAAATGTAAGCTTTTGATTTATTTTTTTAAAACCTCTTCAAAAGGATTATGAAAGGCCATTAACTTGCAGTGGATCCTCTTGGACAAAAAAGCATGAACCTTGAGATGGAAATAACGAGGGCTTTGAAAATCAGTCCAGAAGTTGATTTTTCATTTCCATGGCATTTCCAGCCCATGGATGATGAGAATGATGATATCAGGATCACATTCCAAACAAGTTTTATCATAAGAAGTCTCACTAAACAGGCAAAAGGAAACAGTATTTTCAATGCTGCACATTTAGTTTGAGCACTTTGTAACCTGATTGAGAAAATTAACTGAACACTTCATAAAGACAGCAAATTTCCAGCAGGCAGATGCTCCACAATTTTATAAAATACGGCCTATGAGGTCCCTTTTTGGGAAATACATGTGGAAATGTGGGTCACACCTGTGAAAGCAACTTTGCAGCCATAAGTACTCATCGGTGAGACCTATTGATCTGTCAGCCATACATAGCACGGGACTGAACATTCCCGAATTGATCCCTGATTGATAACCTTCTTGTTATGATCAGTATTTTTGCAGACACCCTGACAGAGGTGTTTTCACCCCAACACCAGTGTTTTCCTCACTTCTGCTAGTGGATGGGTAAGTATTGGTGAGTATAGTAAAACAAACAGAACCCCAAAAAATAACGGCAGTAAAAAAAGAGAAGTAAAAAATAACGATGCTGACTCCACAAAGGCAGGGGTTTGTGTCATACTACACCCATGGATCACTGATAGTTTTGCCCACACCATTAAAAAGTCCACAAAAGGTGTGAGACCAAGAACCTCAACAATACCTTTGACTTATTACAACCACATTCACCAAGACAAGTCCACTCTGAGAGCACCTTCAATGTCATGCAAGCTCACGAGCTGCACTTGTGATTAATCCTGCTGCTTACCTGAAATTTTCTTCTGGCCACAAAATACTGCATTCTCCTGATGACTTTCACAGCTGTTCTGTGTGCTTCAGTCAGTCTGCCAAGGAACACAAACACACACAGACATCAGCTGGGGCGGGGGGCAGGAAGGAGGAAAAAAGTCTTAATAGAAGATGTTGACTCCAAGCACCAAAATCTACAACTGTGTTTTATCTTTACAATGCAAAACTGCAGCGTAGCACGCTGTGTGTGCATTAATGCTTTGTTCTGCTGCTTTGCCTTCCTGCAAATTGTGGTTCTGAGTATTCAAAACTGATAAGTGAGACAATGAAAGCAGGTGCACAGAGATAATGTGTGTGGAGGGGATTAGACAGGATTACTGTCAATGCACACAACTGGCATCAGTTTGAAGAATGTGAAATGTTTTTAGAACCATGAGTGCATTCCTTATTTTGCATTTACTGAGTGTTTGCCCATGAGCTCTATTGCACAGAAATTAAGTCCTTTAAAAAGTACTTTGAGCTCTCTAGGAAGGAAAGAAAAATCAAAGTGTCACGTCTTAAAAAAAAGTAAATAAAAATGAACACAACACACCCTCTCAGCACATGTGGGTGTGTGTGTCTGTATGGGTATTCAAACACAGAACTGGACATTTTATAACTCAGCTGTATCATTTCACCTAGAGGATCCTGCATTTTCAGAACATTAATTGTGCCACTTGGCTGGCAATTAATGACCACACCTCTTCTTTACGGTGAATTTTGGCAGGGTAGAGAGGAAGCAGGAACACGGTAATTATAAGAATGAGTATTTTCTTTAAGGACCGACTCCTTCCCCATGGACTCCTTTATTCACTCAAAATGAGTGAACTAAAGAAAACAAAATTTTCTTTCCAAGGAAGCTGCATTGTTGGGAAATCTATGTTCTATATGGACATCATCCCTGATATGTGATGAGAACCCTAGCAAAGCTTTCCAGCAAGATTCTCAAGTCTCCTGAAAACACAATCTGCTGCCTCTTCCCAGTGTGTCTGGCTGGGGAAAAGGAAGTATTGGCTTGACCACCTACTTGGGTGCCACAGCTTAGAGACAAAGTCTTTAAAAAGTGGAAAGGTTGCAGTGGATTATTTCAAAGTGAAGGAAATAAAGGCTAAACAAGCAGGGACTCTGTTTTAAGAATCAGCATAATTATTCATTTTTATAATTATTCTTTGGGAAAAGTAGTGGTTATCACAGAATCACAGAATATGCTGAGTTGGAAGGGACCCATAGGGATCATCCAGTCCAACTCCTGGCCCTGTACCCCAACAATCCCACCCCGTGCCTGAGAGCTTCTGCTTGGGTGAGATACCACAGGCTTTTTAAAAAAGCTTTCAGTAGCTTTTTCTTGATCTTTCGACTTCAAGTCCCAGAAGAATATTAAATACATGCACAAATAGGTGTCTGTCCTACCTATGTGCTCATATTTCATTTATCTGTGTACATCCATGCACATACCTATATAAACACACTCACGTGCAAACACACAGAAGACAAGGCAGGGTGAGCACGACTAAAGAACCACCTTTGCTGTACACCATCAGCAGCACTGCTGAGGAGGAATCTTTACATTTGCGTAAGCCCATCAAAGGGATTTCAGAAGTGTCACTGACAGGCTACCAGTAGTTTAGCCTGCAGGACCTTTTTTACGGTGAAAAAAAATGCTGTCAGCTTGACATTCAGGGCCCCAGCTGAGCTCCTGTGGCTGCTGACTAGAACAGAGGTGACACTCTCCTTGCAAATGGCACAGACTTGATACAGAAATCTTTGTCAGCTCCTACAACTATTTTTCTTTTTTTAATAACCAGAAAAGAATCACAATTTAAGGTTTAGGGGTTAGCCTACCTCCCTTGTTACGATAAAGACCTGTTAAGATAAAGCAGTTAAGATAAAAACTTGAAATCATCCCCTAATGATGTGAAACTTCATATGTATACTTGAAGGTTTTTTTATTAGGCTAATCCATATGAGATGGTTCAGGCACTGTTTAAACAGGCTTAAATAGACAAGCTTAAAGAAGTCAGAGATGGAACCAAACCAAGGCAGTACTTTCTTCCTAATTCCCCCCCCTTCAGCAGAAATCAGGGCTACAGAACATTTTCCAATGTGTTATCAAGCTGAAGTGTTCAAAACCATGAGACTGAACTCTTGGAACTTGATGCACAGTTGAACAGGCCTCATTTTTAGAGAGAAAAGTCATTTATTTGTGAAATACAGCTAAGAAGGTCTCCCAACTATCATTCCAAAGCACTTGATATCATCATGTTCCAATTGGCAAAACTCACACCAATCTCATTGGGAGAAAATTCTGAAATAAAAGTGACTGCTCAGATTTGATGGTCACTAGTGTTAAACTGAGAGTCAGAAGTGTGTGAAAGCTGACTTTGATGGAAAAATAGCGTGAAAAGGTGCAAATTCATAGAGTGAGACATGTGGATAAGTCATCTTAATTGCCCCAATAAATCTCCAGGGAGCACAGCAGCTCCAGGTGATAGAGGGCTGCTCCAGATGAGATAAATTCCTGCTCTGTACAGCAAGCAGAGCTATCCTCCTGATGGGGGGTTGGGGCAGTGTGGCCGTGATCCTAAACATTTTTTGAGATTTTAGCTGATTTTCATAGGTTTCCTACCACTAAGGTCCATAATGGATAATTACAGCTACTACTGGCCAGGTTACATTTTATCCCTGAATGTAACCCAACATATTTACCCTGCTAAACCTTCTATTTTATCCCAATCCCCCTGGATTAGGCAAAACTCTTTCAGCCTTGAAGGTGTCAGTCTGTCACGTGCCAGAAACATCCACCAGGAGAGAACCAAAGGACAGGGATGCTCTAGGCCCTGCTTTGGTAGTGCTCAGTAGGAGCACAGCACCACCTGCAGCGAATCTCCCGGATATTTTGGGATATGCAGCTGATGAGACAACAGCCTGAGGTGGGTGTGATGGACACCACATTTGCACGGTCTTTCCATGTGGCGTTTTCTATGGACACGAGACAGAAAGGGACAGATCTGCACAGGGATTGTGGTTTCTAAGTCCCTCGGGGGTGAGGATTTAACTCCTTTCATAGCCTGGCTCCCAAACGCAGACAGCAGGCCCTGAGCACAGGAACAGGGGTGGGTGGGTGCCCACACCTCGGTCCCTACAGAGCAGCCAAACTCTCCTGCCTCTGTGCACCAGAGGGCAGTGGCACACACCCACACCCACACCCACACCCACACCCACACCCACACCCACACCCCCCCACACATGCACGCGGAGATGCTTTCCAGCACTTCAAAAAAATTAATTATTTAAAAAATTTACCCAGAAACCCAAGCTTAAGCTCTAGACCTCATAAGCATGGACTCCACCACACTGAGGTGGGGTGGGTGGTAAGTATTGGGTGCGTTGTTTTGTCTGTATGTTATGCTCGGAAGAATAGAATTAGAGTTTTATTGACACACAATTCCATGCTTTTCCATCTTTTAACCTAAACAACAGGAAATAAGGTTTTGTCAAAACCCTCCCCTAAAACCCTTTGTAACGGAGAAGAAAATGACGTTTGAACAGAAGTGATCTGGCTTTGGGAAAGTTATGAGCACATAAATAATTGAAGCTTGCAACATCTGTAACTATAATGGATACCATGAAATGTCTACTGCAATAACATATCCTTGGATCCATAAATGGTACTGACATCATCTCTAACTGTGTCTCCAATAGGACCCAAGCCTATTGAAGCAAAGCAGCAGGAGTTCCTTACCTCTCTGCTCAAGGATTTCTCAGCAGGATGCTCAGTTTTAAAAGGGCTCAAACCTATCCTTAATTACAACGAGTTGTTCCTAGTTTGGCTCCAGGGCCATCACTGTGGTAGGGCAGGGAGGAAGGGGAGCGGGTGGTGGTCCTGGATCATGGATGTTCACACAGTCCCCACCTTGGTGGGATGCTCAGAATCACTTGGCAGCTACTCTGGAAGGGCTGGGGAAGGGGACCCCTCTTGGCTGGCTCGGCCTCCCCTCTGCAGGTTCTGGCTGTGCCCGCGTGGGCGCAGAGCCTGGTGGGACAGCTGTGTGCCCAAGTGCTGCTGCAGTCTGGGTTTGCTCCTCTGCTCAGGGCTCAGACAGCTCTGAAAGGCATCACTTTCAGCTAAAACACTTGGATGCATTTAAGACTGGCTTTTTTTTTTTTTTTTTTTTAACTGCAGGAAGGCGGTAGCTTAAGCCAAAGAAGCCAAACATTTTCTTTTTTGTTGAAAATAATGGAACCAGAGGAGAAAATAGAGATGATGAAATCCAAAGCAACTGTAAAAACTATCCCACAGGGATGTTTTTATAATCTTTCTTTGATATAGCACTCTGTTTGTTAAAAGCTGGTGTTGGCCAGTTCAGATGTACTCTTTTTCTTCTTCTGTATGGAGTCTGATAACTTCCAGCTTAATGTGCTTTGGAGCAGCCAGGGAATATTTTCAGTGAAAAAGAGATACCTAAATGGACCCTAAAGCCAGGCAGAGTTACAACTATTGCAGGCCACGCTGAGGCACAGCTCAAGTCTCCAAACAAGCCTGTTATCAGTGGGATGCATTTTCAATCCAGCATAATTTTTTAATCATTAGAGTTGTCTTCAGTGTAGGGATCAGGGGATGGACTTTGCCCAGGCTGTGCTGCAGGGTGGCTGCAGATAGTGGAATGTGCACTCCAGACTGATTTTCCTGACGTTTATTCAGGTGTCATGAATTAGAGGAGTTATTCAGTGTAACATCATGAGCTGTGGAAATAAAGGCCACTTCAGTAAGGTCAGTTATAGCTCTCTGTCCCAATTTGCCAAACTGGTTTGAGGATACACGCTCACAGTGCTTGGGTTACTGCTGAGCTTCATTCATTTGTCAGGTTTTGATTGCTTAGCAGGAGAACACATATAGTCACATTAACTCTGGTTTAATACTGGTCCCTGGATGATGTGGTAACTCCTGCCCAGAGTAACACACAGCATCATCTGCTCTGGACTTCTCCACTTGGCATTAGTTTCTAAGCCAGCACAAAGAGGGACTAGATCAGTGATGGCAACTGAAATGTACAGAAGTTATTTGAGAACTCAGCCCTCCACCTGCCTTTTTGTTTTCCCATCACATTTAATTAAGATTATTCGCTTTCCAGCTCTGTTTCTGGGAAGAACATTGATTCCTAGTCCAAACTTTAATTTTTTTCCATGTACAATTATCTCAAATGGGCTGATATTTTATTAGGTAAAATTTAAAGGAAATATTATTTGCAATGAAAGCAAAGGACAAGAAGGGTGGGAACAGTGAAATCAGAAAGAAGACAAAATTAGAGAGCTTCTCGCAGGCAGATGCAGCAGTTGGTCCATATGAAGGCACACACACAATGTGGACCTTCTGTTGCTGGAGAAAAGTGGTGGAGAGACATGGTTCTCATCACAAGGGAAAGGAGCTTATGTAACGTGGTTTTAAAACTGAGGGAAGCTGCGATGTCCAAATTTAAAAAAAAAAATCACCTTCCCTATAAATGAAAATATTATTGCCTTCACCTAAGCCAAGCCAGACAAAACGCCTTGAGCCTTTTAAACCACATGAGTTAAGAGAAGGTTGCAGCTTGAGTCTGACATGCAAACACCTGGAACTGTCAGGCGATGATTCTGATTCCAGAGCTCATCCCAAGCCAGGAGCAGCAGAGAAGTACAACATAAATATAACATGAGAGGTTTCCAGTCTTGTAACATTTCATCAAAGCCTTGTAAAGAACAGATACTTCTGGAGCACTTCCACCACTTACACCATGGAAATTATATAAGATGCTATTTTCACTGAAACCTGAGGGAACATTTCAGAAAGTGTTGGCACAACTTTACATTTCCCTTTATTCCTAATCACAACTCCACCTTAAACCTACCTCATCTCTACTCTAACCATATCCTCACCTGAACCTTTTCAAGCCTGTGTTTGGCTCAAAGCTACAAATAAATTAGGATTGGCTCCTTTCAAAACAGAGCAGCCTGGAGGCCTATTTGGCTTTACCACGCTCTGCTGACAGCCTCAGTTTGTGAAGGAATGCTGAAGACTCTGCACACCCCTCCTCTGCAGGTACACTCCCAGGTAGCAAAGAGTACCGAAGTGAGTGAGTACAGAGAGTACAGTTTGTGAGGGGCTGCTTTCTGGGATCTGGTTATTTTGCTGAAGATTCTGTGGCATTTGCTGTCTTCACCCACCCACCCATCCCACACACACTGCTGCCTCTGAATTCATTCCAGAACACAGCTGCCTCTACTTCTACTTGTCCCTCTAACCTGACCCTCCCTGAAGTAAATGGGAAACAAAGCAGATTTCCTGCAGCAGGGAATTTAGGGGCAGGGAAGACAGTGCAGGGACAGGACAACAGCTCTGAGGGAAACTGCCAGAAGAGGAAGAACTAGGACATCATTTAGAGGGAAAAACAGGCCAGACAATATACTGGCAAAGCAAACCACTGGGAGAAGCAGCAGCACAGGGTAATTTCTTCATGTTGTCCAGGAACAGAATAAAGTAAGTAAAAAGCTCCTGAAAATGATCAGAGGTGGATGTAACCTGCTCACTGAATGTGATTTCATGAAGAAGAAAAGCCCTGAACTTGGAGTTGTTTTTCTCAACCACAGACAGTTGGAGTTTTCAGTTACAAGTTTGTTCTGTAATATTACAAAGTGGGTTTATTGAGAAAGTGGGAGAAAAGCACTGTGTTAGTCCCTTGCTAATTAAAATGCATAATTAAAATGAGTAATTAAGCTTACTACAGAATGCTCTTGTGTCTGGGAGCCCAACTGCCCTTGAACAACAACTCATCTGCTGCACTGTCTCTGAGAACTAAAGTAGCCATTGGATATTGTGGTTACATCTTTCCTCTGTTTTTTGTTGGCAGCAAAATAAAAGTCCCTGGTCTCTTTTCTGCCATTTTATTTCTTCCATTCTTTCTGCAATGTCAGAACAAACAAGATGATGTCATAGGGATGTCTTTTCAGTGTGGAAATGAAAACACAGAAAGATTTTCTTTTTTCTTTTTTTTTTCTAAGGAAACAGCTTCTAGAAATTGCCACAATAACTTCCTGTGTTAGCGCTGACCATCACTACTGCTCGTCCCAGGATAGGTGAAATGCTCCTGTCTCCATGCCAGTTCTCATTTGCTTAGAAACTCCCTCAAGCCACAAACCCATTCTTGGGATGTGGACAGATGCTGGCAGATAATGACACGTTTTTATCCCACATATTACAACACTCACTGATCCTAGCAGCTAAGTTTTTTTTTTTTAACTTCTCTCTGCTTAAAACTTGGTCTTCATCAATTCATCTTTTAAAAAACACCTACAGACCATCTAGCTGTTAAAAGACACTGCAGAGACAGCCATCACCAAGCCCAAACAACTTCCCAGAGATGCCTTTCTGGAACCTGAATAGCCTTCACATCTGTGCAGCACAGGAGCGGGACAGCCTTCTTCCATAGGTTCTGGTTTGCTCACTTTAAAAAAACACCCCAACCAAAATTAATGAACTTTAAGACTTCATTTTCCTCTTCACTGTATTCAGCATTTATGGGAACAACGTGGTGTTGTTAATATACACCAATGACTGAGCGCTGTATTTATGCCTCAATGATTTTCTGTCATGAGAATATAATGCCTGGCAAAGACTGATTCTCTGAAATACCAGTTTGTTTGGGGTCATTAATCTTAATTCCTATCTTGCCTGAATAGGAACTGGATAACAGTCAAGTCAGGGAATAGTTCTGAGAATTAAAACTTCAATGGCTTTTGGGCTGCCCAAGGCTTTACATTTCTTTAAAAAAATACGTAATTAATTAATCTGCACCAAATACTAAGGAGAGACCCTGTGGAATTGAGCAAAATGCTTCTTGTGGTTTTAAAAAACAAAAAACAGTGGCTTTTGGCAGGATCTTTCCTTAGTAGTTCTTGTGATTTAGTAGTTGCAGCAGGGGCTATGGAAACACAACTCCTGGGTTCTTGAACTGATTGATTTAACTGGCCTCTGTGTTTCTGGGTGATCTTGTTCAAGTTCTTTTACCTGGCTGTGCTCTAGTTTATATGTCTATAAAGTAGGTGTAAAACCTGTCTAAGTCATGGAGGTGTCACAGGGATTTTAAGGCAATTAGCAGTCCCAAATAAAGTTGTGTTTTATTTATAGAATACTCAGCAGAAAAAGAAAGAAAAAGAGTAGTGACAACATGTTTATCCCTTAATGGTGATAAGAAGCAAGGGATACTGGTCTGAAGGCTTGGGATAAACTGCCATGTCACTGACCCCTGAGCAGAGGCTGTTTTCCAAAGCATTCTCCCCTCTCCACCTTCCCTGCTCCTCCTCTCCTGAGCACCTGAGCAATCCGTGTAGGAATTAGTCCCCTGTTCACTAGATACCCAGCAATGCAAGACACCCACAGCATCTGAAGCCAAACAGGACCATTAGATCATAAATGTGACCTGCTCAGCAGTGCAGGGGATTGCATTTCACACAGCTGCCCTTGCCCTGAGCCAAAAACCTTGTGTAGGACTAAAGTAACTTTCCAGAAAGGCATCTGGCCTTGATAGAAAGACCTTTATATAGTGTTAAAAAGTGCCTTATTTTTTATTTAAATTTGTCAGTATTCAGCTTCTAGGCTCCTCTCTCCAACTGGAGTAGCAGAGCAATTTTAGCCTTTTCCAGCCCTGTCTTTATTCCAGGGACCCTGAGGAGTGCCAGATGCACTGCCCATGGCCTGGCAGGCAGACCAGGCTCTGGTGTAGGGAAGAGAGAGTGCTCTCTGTGGAATTGCAAGGAGAGACTGAAATCCTACAACTTTTTTTTTTTTTTTTTTTTTCATTATTTTTCTGCCTGTGGTTTAAATCATGCTACCAGTAATTACAGAGATTCATAATGGAAATGCTTAGACTGGCTAGAATGGAGAATGAATGGGAAGGTCTGTGTGTTGAAGTGTTAGAAAGGAGCACAAAAAGCCCTGTGAGGATGGCAGGTGCTAGACCATGAACATCACAGCACAATTATGAACAGCTTTGGAAAATATCCAGTTCAGGAACACAAAGGAACAGGTTCAGTCAGGAACTGAAAATAGTTACTAAGAGGTGATGGTAGGATAATACAGAACAGGGATGGAGTCTTAAGACCCTCTGGTAAGGAGACAGAGTAGAGGAAATAAATCCTAATCATTCCCAGAGGTAGCAGAGCACAGAGGAAATAAAAGATCCTGGTCCCTGTCAGCTCCCAAAGGCAAAAAATGGTTCGGTGGCACCTGGGATCCTGAGGAGATCCCAGCAGGAAGACTCAGTAGAGCTTTACATGGCCCTACATACAATGGCAAGAAATCCTGAGCATCTCACATGGACACAGAGCTGGGATACAGATGGGGGACAGGCTGCTTGTGTCCACACATCACTGTTATTGTGAGTACCTGGTTATGGGATGTGAACCACTGAAACTCGCCATCTTCAAAGAAAATGACTTTGCCCTCCACTAATGTTTTGTATCCAGCCTTGGGACACAACAACCAGTTTATACCAGCAGAAAAGACCCTTGAAAACTGGTTCTCAAACTGATCTCCTATTTGATCACCTGCAAATTTGCCTTTTAAAGGTCTTCTCAAACCCACAGATATTCTCACAAGGTCCTTGCAAACTTCCATCACAACCCATTTTGAGCTCCAACGCCAGTTCCTACAAACCCACATGCCAAGAAAGGATATTGCTTTGCCACTGGGGGAACTGCCGTTTCAAAACCAGACAAAAAAATCATGTATCTTCAGAAAAAAAAAAAATTTAGTGTGCATGAACTATTTTGCAGACAACAGTGATCATACTCATAGAACCTCACAGGGAACTTTACGTGACCACAGACACGTATTATTTTTCCACCCTGTATTTCATGTAAGAACATGCATAAAAATCCTACAGGTCTCACTTGCCTAATACTGAAAATATGCAGTGCTTATCAATAGTTTACCATAGAAATAGAAATCTTGCTAGGAGTTGCAAACATCACTTGTGAAAACAATCACTGAAACCAGAAGTTTTGCTGAGCTACTTCTTTCAAGAGATTTCACTTGCTCATTGAGAAACTACTTTCTGTTCAAAGGTTGTGCCTTTTTTCTGTACTTTCAGGAAAAGATGCTATCTCTTGGCGTTTTTATTTTTCTGGCAGACCTGTAGCTCAGCCAGTGGATGAACAGAAGGAAAGTGTTCATTTACCAATTGCTTGTGACTTACTATTAAAGAACAGGAAAAATTCTGTTTTCAATGTAAGTGAGGAAATCTGTGCCTTCATGCTCTGGGGAATTCTGATTTTCCTGTCTTTGTTTCCATCCTAACACAAAGGAAAAATACTTAAAAAGTCATTATGAAACAAAAGATTTTGAAAGCATTTGAGCCTGAAATGATAATATGCTTCAATTCCCCTCTGCTCCCCTTTTAAATGCATTTTTGATTCCAAAAAAGAAATATTTTATCCTCTTATAATATGAATACATTTTTTCTGGTTTATGCCTTTTCTCCTCCCTGTAACTGGGACTCTCCCCTGCAGACATACCCTACACTGCATCATCTGGTACAGAATGAAGACCACATGTCTCAGAGAAGATGTAAACCGGTTTACAGGAGACTATTAAAGAATGGCATATCCATGCTATGAATCCCATGAAACAGCAAATCATCCTGAGAAGACTCAGTTCAAATATTGGAACGGACTTTGACAATTTTCCACTAATAACAGTGTCCTGAATTCTGCCTGCATCAAGCGAGTTTTGTTTTCACTCCTTCTGATACAAAATTAAATTAATAAAACTTCCACTGCCTGTCAAAGTTTTCTCACAGAAAAACTCCATTTTAAAGTGGTTTTTTTCCCCCCCTTTGAAAGATCATCAGCTCTTTGTTCACTGAAAGTTATTAGCAAATGAATATCTGATAGAAGCAAAAGATAGCCATTTACTAGTGAGTGCACATGAGGTGATCTAATTAACAGGATAATGGCTATTAGTTCTTCAAAGTCTCAACCTTTTGGGTTTTGGTTTTTTTGTGTGTGTTTTGTTTGGGTTTTTTTAATTGGGCCTTGAGGATGCCAGTACTGCAATCAAAAGTGTTTCTAAATAATTATGCACTCATTTAGGTGGCGAACCACCTGAATTGCTGTAATTAGAACACTTGATACAAACAATTAATTATGTTAGCACTGCTGAAGGCTGTTTTTAAGATCTAGATACAAAAATATGTTCAAACAAAGAAAACCCCCAAAACAAGGGGATCTTTATTTCATTTGACACATGCCCACTGATTGTTCTCTGACAACAATCCGAGAACTCCTCTTGGAAGCCCTGTGTAAGAAGGAAATAAAAACTGGGAATGATGCTATCAAGACGCCCACTGAAATGGAATTATTTTTTTTCATCCAAGGAACAGACATATAGACATTGCCTCAAACCAGCTTTATCTCCTCCTTGAGCAACTGGCTTTATTCTGGATCTGAAGGAACTTACTGCAGAGATGAGGCAGCAGCTCAAGTACTCACGTACTCAAGCCCAAAATTTCAGTGCTCCAAAAAGTGAAATAGGTCATGACCATCTGTTCATTTGGAGCTGCAATAAGAACATGCTTCTTCTCCTCTAATTTAATTCTCTTATACAGAAATTTCACAGCATTCGGCTGTCCTCCAACAAGTCCTCACAACATTGAGCTGGCTTGATAACGAATTACAGGTGTAGTTTTCTAAAAGTTCACAAACCTATAAACTTCAACCCCATTCCAAAGGAGCTTGACACAATTTATCTTTTTGCTTGGCTATTATGCAAAAAGAAACTATGCAAAATCTCAGGTTTGGCATGGATTTGAAACAAAACCACTTGAAAGGCTGCAATTTAAAGTGAATTTTCTTTGACAATTTCAGTTTGCCCAAACCTGAAACTCAAAGCAAACCTCAGGGCAGAAGTGCAAACCAGAACAGATAGAAATCAACAGACGTTTACACAACACTCCATGAATCAAAGGCACCTAACTTCACATGACATCAAGCAGAGGCTGACAAACCAGAAATCAGACAGGAACATTTTTGAACATGATCTACTTCACATTTAACAAAATAATTCATCTCTCCTATTACCAGTCTTCTCAGCCACGAAGCCTCTTAATCTCAAGTTTTAAGCTCTTCTCCCAACCTTAAAATTCCTATTACTATCACTTCAATCTTTCTCAAATTTTCAAGCCTCATGCTGTGAGAACTACAGGGGAAATGAAGCCATTTTTTTCTACCAAAACCCATTTTTAAATGTGTTCTCTGTAGAATAATCACCTGTGTCTGATGAACTGGTGAACCAGTTGAGTCTGAGTGATTGCTGATAATTTCCCTGAATTATAAAGTGTCACAAGTATAATCAAGATAATTGATAATGGACACTTACAGACTATGAAGACTCTTGAAAATGCACAGGAAGTTTTAGAAAATACATTATCTCTGTGTGTTGCTTTTCAGATACCTCAGGTTGTGTTTTGAAAACGCAGTTTCCATTCCTGGCAGCTGTAAAGTTAAACCCTGAAAGTGTTTACACACCTCTCCTACACCTTCCAAAATAGCTCTTTAATGGAAGCACCTAGGGAATGGGGAACTAGTTAACTTTCCAAATGACTGAGGAAAAATACCTGCATAGGCCAAGATCTGTTCAGAATTAATGAAGGGCTTGATTCTGCAAACCCACATCCAAGTAATTCTGCACATGAGTTATTTCCCTGAGCACAGAGGCTGTGGACAGGTATCAAACTATATCCAAAATTAAAGTTTGCAACATGGCAGCCTGATTATGCAATTAAAAGTGGCGTTGAGGGAGTGTTCTTCAGTTATTTATCCTCACTATGTCTGCATGATTTTATTACGTATCTTCATATTGTTCACAAGAAAATTGGGCATTTTGGATACAGACACATATATGTAGAAAACTCCACATTTAATACACTTCCATGAGTTAAGCTCTTTTGTAACTTTCAGAAAATAATTAAACATGCATTAAAGTATATGCAAAGTTCTAGGTTGTGAGCATAAATATGGATAAATACAAACTTGATTTATAAGCTCAAAATAATCTCTCAAGAGTGATTTAGCCATAGTTTTAATAGCATGAAAATGACTAATTTAAGGTCAGGAGTAATTTAGTTTTGACTGACTTGGCAATCCTTTGTTCTCTGGGTCATGTAAGTGTTGAGTAAATTATAAACCTGTAATTCTATCCTGAGGTCAAGGGACTTCAGAATTGATTTGATATATTGGTCTCCTGGAAAGTTCTTCCAAGGCCAGTACCCCCTAAACTGTGTTTATGAGTTGACTGCATTAATAACTGATAGAGTCATATAATATTAGCAGAGGTGAAATTAACCCCTACAGAGAAGAGTATGTTCAAACGTGGGATTTTTCAATGAGAGACAGGAAAATCAGATATATCTGTGAGAAGTCAAGTTTCTATAAAGTATTGAAAAAAACCCAAAACAAACGTGATTGACAAAAGGTGTCGATGTTTGACTTCAGGAACAAAATCAGAATGACTGATCTCATGAACATTGCCTGGCAAAATCTTGCGTTTATGAAGCAAAACTATTACACTTATATCTTATTAGGGGCAAAAATAAACAAGCCATCAACTATTCTGACAGATTATGTCAGAAACATAAATACATTTAAAAAAATAAGCAACTGCTCGTTTAATGCAGGCTTTGCTCTACCCCATAACACTTGCCATTGAAAATCTGAGATGGGATGTAAAGTGAGATGTTTTCCATTCAAGAATTTAAGTGTGCATTATAGCAGCACTTCTTAATTTTGAACCTTTCAATGTTTCCAAATGAAAACCATCGCACTGCTAAAGAAATACACTGTAAAGCCCAGACAAAGAGCCTGGACTATTCTTTCATCATCAGGCAAACATTAAAGTTAATGGTCCTCAAAGTGTTTAGGGTTATTTCTTTTGCCCAACGTCACAGTCCTGAACTTATTAGTAAGATCTGTATTCAGATTACTCTGTTCAGTTCTGATTTAAAAGAAACTCAACAGTAATCACAATCTGAAATCCTGAAATCCTTAAGAATAACCTGGTGTTAACCTTGAGCACTCCTGTGAAAAATCAGAATTAGGTTCCCCCCACCTCCAAACCTGTAGATTTCATATGAATATGAGTATCTCCCGGTAACTATGAATATTTCTTCTGGACAGTCCTTGGCTATCTTCTTCCACTGCTTTCAAATTCCTAGCAAGAGCACTAACTTTACTTTTACTGTATAAAAATCCTAGAGTTGGTTAGATTAATGATCAATAAACACAACACCCAGGTTAAAGAAATATCAGCATCACAATTAAAACTGTTCAGGCTCTTCCCACAAGGGGTTACAGCATTTGACCTGGTCACACAGTAAGAACCACTTTGAAAAAAGGCATCATATTGCTGATACTACTTCAGGCCCTTCCCAGGTCCCAGAGAGCAGAGCTCAGTGCCTGCCCCTCCTCTTCCCCTCAGGAGAAGCTGTAACTGCGATGTCTCCCCTCAGTCTCCTCCAGCTGAACAGACCAAGTGCCCTCAGCTGCTCCTCACAAGCTTCCCCTCAAGGCCCTTCACCATCCCTGTGCCCTCCTCTGAACACTCTCTAACAGTTTAATGTTTTTCCAATATTGTGGCACCCAAAACTTCACACAATATTTGAGGTGAGGCTGTCCCAGCCCAGAGCAGAGTGGGACAATCCCCTCCCTGGCCTGGCCAGCCATGCTGGGCCCGATGCCCCCAGGACAGGGATGTCCCTCCTGGC
>QWTY01000433.1:0-64033 GCA_008033365.1 Pseudorectes ferrugineus | reverse complement strand
CTTTCCAACCTCTCATTCCCAGTCTGTCCATACATCCAGGGGTGCCCCATCCCAGGTGCAGAATCCGGCACTTTCCCTTGTTGAACTTCACGTGGTTGGTGATTCCCCCGTCCTCTCATTGGTAGAGGTCTCTCTGCAGGGCCTCCCTGCCATCGAGGGAGTCGACAGCTCCTCCCACTTTAGTATCATCAGAAAATTGACTTAGGCTTCCTTAGGGTGCTGTGTCCAGGTCATTAATGAGGATGTTGAAGAGCACAGGGCCGAGGATGGAGCCCTGCAGAAGCCCACTAGTGACCAGTGCCAGCCTGGTGTCACCCCAGTCACTGTCACCTTTTGTGCCCAACCTGTGAGCCAGTTGCTCACCCATCATCTAACATGGTTATCCAGCTGTGGGCTGGACAGCTTGTCCAGAAGAATCCTGTGAGAAACAGCAGCAAAAGCCTTGCTGAAGTCCAAAAAGATTCATCTCCTGGCTTTCCCAGATCAGCCAGATGGGTTATCCTGTCATAGAAGGAAATTAGGTTTGACAAGCAGAACTTTGCCTCATGAAGCCATGCTGGCTGTGACCAATGACTGGGATGTCGTCCAGGTGTTTTTCAATACCTGCCAGAATAATCTTTTCCATTATTTTCCCGGGCACTGAAGTGAGGCTGATGCTGCTCTGTGAATTGGCTCAGAGCTGTACCCCAGGATGCTGGGCAGAGCAGGGAGGGGAGGGATGTGCAGCTGGAGCAGGACCTGCCCATCAGTCACGGAGAGCTTTGTGTTGGCTCAGCCTCAGCCTGACTTGCTCCTTTAGCTCAGTGACTCCACGTGCTACAACAGGCATTTGACAGCTTGTGAAAAAATAGGTGAAGCCTGGCAGGTTTGAGAACCAAGTGCTGTAACTGCATCTGGCAGGGGAGGAGGGCAAATTAGCAGTGAAAACAGCCCGTGCTGATTGGAGAACGAGGGCACTTGGATTGGCTGGCTGTGAGCTCACTTACATAAGTATTATTTACATTATGTGCAAGGTAGAACTCATCACCTTATGCTGAGCTCAGGGCACTGGCACATTCCTCGCTGAGGGTCAGAGGGAGTTTAGCTCAGGTTAGGCTTTAACAACATCAGCAGAAAGGTGAGGGCTTCAAGCAAGGACCCAAATCTGGGCTTAGCTTGCATTACAAATTTCTCCCCAAATACTCTGTGAGTAGCAGCCTCTGACTGTTCACTGCGAAGAGCAATAAATTTGAATGGATGATGTGTGGGACAGAAGATTTAGTGACTAAAGGCTGCCCTCTGTAACACACAGAGTTCCTATAGTTGCAGTCACTGTTTTGTTTTCTAATCTCCATCAAAAGCATCTTCTTAATTCTATATTTGAGTTTCTTGGTGTATCAGTACTACAAAATAGAATTTCAGTTTGCTAACATTTATCAACTGTATTTTAAATGAAAGCTATTTTCTGGGACATACTGAAAGAAACTTCCCTTCTCCTTCATTTTAGATAATATATACTGTATGGAGAGTATATGCTGTATTGTATATTTTCTATAAAAACATTACATTTTTAACTTCCTTGGGACCGTGTATATAAATATTTGTACATGAAATTATAAGATAGGCTTTGAAATTTATGCCATAAATTTCTGTTAATGTTCTAAAAATATTTGTTCAGGCAAATGAAATTGCAGTAAAATATTTTACTACAGATCAGTCAAAGGTTCTCAAAACTTTATCTTCCTAAAAAATAATCTTTCAAGCTATAAAACAGAGTTCCATTTTAGATATCAAAAAGGCAAATTTAACCAGCTTGATTTGATTAATACCAAGCAGTTTAACATTTTTGAAAACACTGAGATCAAAGGTGAAATAAAGTCAAGTCGTAAGCATTTTCTCTCATTACATATATGTTTTAATTTTGTTTTCTAGAAACTTATACTGTTAGAGGCAAACGGCAGTAGATGGGGGATTATGTGCATATTTCCTATTGCAATTAGGACTAACGAGAGCAGGAAGTGTTGCCCAGCACACAAAGCTCCAAGTATACAAATTGTTAATAAATCTGACTCGTCACGAGCCAGAAAGTTAATGCTGCATTCAGAACGATGTGTGGTCCCAGATATATTTCAGAACACCCTCCTCGGGGTGTCCCAACACCTCAGTCAGGAGCTCAGCCCCACCTGGAGACTCCCAATGGTTTTTACCACCCACAGTGGAAGCTCCTGGGCAGTGAGGGAGAGCCCTGTTCTGCACCACCATTTCTGCTCACACAAAAGTCCCTTTAATGGCAGCAGCTTTCCCTCAGGAAGGTTCCAAACAGCCCCCAAATCACAGGCACAGTACCGACAGTTTTCCTTCACGGAAAGCTGTTTCCCCTTCTCTAAATCCCCACCTAAAGACCACGGTCAGGTGAGCTGGAGGCCCCAGGAGCTCACAGCTTTCCCACAAGCTCAGCATAGCTGCAGACACCTCTGAGCCCACCTCACACCTCACACCTCACTCCCAGCATTTTGGCCAACCCCAGCTCCTGTGGGAGAAGGCTCCTCACCATTCTGCAGCCCCTGCTCCCCACCCTGCTCATGCTGCCTGGCCCCGACCACCTGCAAGTACCAGCTGCCAAAGCTTGTTCCCTGCCCTGCCTTCTCTGCAGGAATCCCACACCTCTGGATGCCAACATCCCTCGGGGTGCCCGTGCTGCACACACTGAGCAGCTGCCCAGTGCCGAGGGGATGTTTCAGATAATGGGTGCCAAGGGAACAGCACAGAGAGATTCACGGGCTGTGGGCATAGACTCAGCTTTAGGGATTTACACCAGCAATTTACTCATCCCCATGAATCTGTTAGATGTGGCCAAATACTTCTTCCCCTCGCAGCATTAGTGTGTTGCCCAGCAGATGGAAATAGTTTTTCTTCCTCTCATTCACATGTCAGCAGCAAGCAACAACTCCTTGGGCTTGTGTCAATTTTGCAATTTTTTTTTTTTTTTTTTCTTTTAGGGGGGAAGGGCATATTTTTGTTCTTCTCTTCAGATTTAACACAATTTTCTTGTAGTTCGTGTCTTGCTTCTAAACACAGCAATCTTAGGGTCATCTCAGATGTTCAAAACAAGAGAATCAAGAACACCAATAGTTACACCCAGATCTCTAACACCAGATCTCTACATAAAGTTTGCTGTTTTCCATTGCAATGGATTCTGGTAAGACAGGAAAGAGGAAGAATTTGTTATATAACAGCATTTGTCTGTATCTTCATTGGTGCTGGCCCACAGAACAGTTTTACAGCTAAAGTTTTGAATCAAGGATAGGATGTCACTGTGTCATTACTGCTAAGGTATATTTTTGTTCTTTGAACAACAGCAAATGCATTCCAGAAATAAAAATTGTTGATAAAATTTTAAAAAATAATGTCAGGGTGGCAGCATCAACCAAGAAAGTTTAGGAAATGCCATATGTTAGGATCCTTCACGAACTCAGTTGAAGCCTCTATGAATTAGCATTATATTAGGGTTGCTGGAGTCTTCAAAATAAGTGAAAATATTTTCAGATATTATCTTCTGCACTATATTCAGCAGAGAATGGAGAAAGTTTGCATTACAATGTATTCATTACTACAGTCTCCTTTACCTGACTTATCTTGACTTTTGCAATAAAGTTCAGGTGACTGCAGTTTTTATGTGGGTTTTTTGTTTTGTTTGGGTTGTTTGTTTTTTTTTTAATGTAAAGAAAATGCCATGCAGTAAAAATAGCACCCCAGTAGGGAAGCTTCAATTCTTGTATTCATTTAAAATCTGGGTCACTGCACAAACATTAAAATAATCCTAAAGCAAACAGACAGCCCATGCTTACAGCTAAAGAAAGGTGGTGGGGAAATTAAGTGCCCGGGTTGAACTAACAAAGGTGAGAGACTGAAACACTTGAAGATGGACTGGCCACGTAGTTCAGCCACTAACCAGCTTCGGCTGTGAAGGAAAAACTGAAGGCACCACAGGTGTGCCTTTCTTCACACACAATAGCACATTGCAGAGACAGCAACATGAAAACCGAAAACTTTGTTTGTCAAAGGTCTGAACTAACGTGCACACGACCAAGTCCATGTAAGAGGAATTTGTACCAAATTGGGAGTTAGGCTAGGCTTAGATGTCTGTGCAGCTTTCCCAGTGATCTTGGCTACTGTGCGTTCCTCAGAGGCCTTACTTTTGTCCAAGAAGCTGATTGCAAACTCAGTGAAGAACTAAAGAAGTCGCAATGAACAAATGACACGATGTCCCACTACATAAAAACCGCAAAGGCATTGAAGAAAAAACTTAGTACAAAAGCTTTCTATTCATGTAACAAAACCGTAGATGTTTTTTACACCTGGAAAATCAGAAAGCTCAAATCAGTGTTCACAGAGAAACTTAATTTCAGGTTTTTGGGGTTTTTTTAACATACTTGTGCTCATAGTTTGCAAACTTAAGCCATGGTGCCTAACAGAAGTGGCCTTGTGTCAGAAATTTAGAATACAGACTTTTAACTCAGACATTAACTCAGATCCACCGCAGCAAATCAGGATGGGAGATAGACACAAAAGCTAAAAGGTTAATGAAAAAATGCAACAAAACAACAAAACCCTGAAACTTCTGACTTTTGTGCCTTTGACTTCATGACCATAAGGTTCCACTAAAAGTGTGTTTGCATTGAATATATTTTCTTTGCATTCTTTTTGGAGACGGATTCACATGAGAATTGTATCTTTGTTTCCTGGGATTCCATCTGCTCCCACTGCTTGTTGCTCACCTGAAGCCATAACCCTCTGTGTGAGCCTTTCACAAATGGCTCTTGTGGACACAATTCAGGGCTTCAGGTGAGGAACACTTACAAGAGTAAGATTAACTCTTCAGATGAAAAGGTCTCCTTTTCATTCAAACTTCCTTGATAATAAAGAATGAGAGAGAGTGGGCAAAAAAAAAAAAAAAGAACAATACATAGCAGTGACAGAATTGTTCCTAAAGAAAACGTTGCTCTGAACTTTTTCTTCAAAAAAGTTCCTGCCTACATGGGAAGGGTGCTGGGTTGACAGAATGGGTAACATGAACTCCCTCAGAATTAGATGATGTTCTGCCAAAGCTATAAAATAAGTGTGAGAATGAAGTGACTTAGTCACCACTAAAATCACAATCGTACACTCATCCAGGTTGGAAGTTCAGTTCAATCCCTTGTTAGCTCAGGGCTAATGTCAAAGTTAGTTCAGGTTGCTCAGGTTTTGAGAATCTTTGGTACAGAATCTCCAGTTATGAGGTAATAATAACCCCAGAGGCCCATCAGGCTGGCAACACGTATTCCAGTATCACATAAAGGAACTGGGATCAGCTTTGTGGCATGAAAATCACCAGAACACTACACAGAAATACAAGGAAGGACAACACTACAACTGCAAATGTTTAAGAAAATTTCAATCACCATATGAGAGGTTTATGGAAAGGATTTTGGAAGGGCAGCAGAAAGACCAGCTTCTTTCCCAAAAACTACTAATGAACTGTTGTGTGACCTCAGACGAAATCACTTCAGTGCTCCATCCTTCTGCTTCCCTCCCCACTGGGTCTGTTTAGACTGGGAGTGCTTTAGGGACAGGGACTGTCTCTCCCTGTCTATTTACACAGTGTCTCACACAGCCAGCCCCTGATCCTGCAGGGGACCTACAGATGCTATTGCATTACAGAAAAATAACAATAGTGACAAGGAAGATGTAACCAAATTAGGCAAATGCGAGAGGGATTAAATTTACTCATGAGAAGCTTTGCTGGGTTTTTTGTTGAAGAGTTTATTATGACAGCAGACTTTAATGCACAGTTAGAGCAGGCAAAACCAGCAATGAAAATGCATGTAGGGGAAGAGCTGCACAAACTGAAGGCTAAAGATCAGCTTTGGGTCTGTTAATGGAACCTACAGTTAATCTGTTAGAGCTGAGTTTTGTTGCATGGGATATAGCACATTTTCATTTCCTTATTTTCAAAATGGGAAGATATTTAAATGATTTTAGAGACAGAAAACAGATTAACGGTGATTGTGCTTGTTAGTGAAATTTCACCCAATTGTCCCTCATAATGAAACCAATAACTTGTTTTATATTCTTATCTTCAAGGGTATCCTCATTTTTCCAAGTTTCAATGAGATATCTGTAATGACTTTTCAGTATTATCCTGAATTTGTTTTCAAATTCATTTCAATCCTGTGTGAACTACCCATTTCTGAAGTCCATGAGAGTAATATTGTAGACTCCAGCAGAATTTTTAGCTCCTTCCAAGAAATGCTTCTAAGAAGAAGGAGGTGAAGTCTGAAGCCTGATGAATCATTCATTTATTTTTTCATGTCAAGGAAAGAAGCAGTCTCAGGAGGAGGTAGCAGATAGTAAGCAAACAGATTAAGCAGCCTTGTTAGAAATATTTTTACTTTCTTCCTAAAATACACTTTAGGAAGATATGACTTCATATACAAACTAATATCACTTGAAATGAGAGATAAAGAATTATTTTTTTGGTATTTCTCTATGGGGAACGTTTTTGGAAACACCTGATACCTGAGGCAGTCTACTCCATTTCAAAGGCAAGCATTTGCTCTTTAGGAGTAACCTCTGCTAATGGATGCAAACCTAGCAAGGCAGCAAAATCACTTTGATCTCCCTTTCAAAATGTTTTTGGAATTTATCCATTGCTAGGGAATGAGTTTCTTCTCCTGGAAAGCACTGAACCCTTGTATTAATTATACCCCTTGATCAACAAAGTTAAATCTTAACATTTTAGACATACAATATGATTTGTATCAATACAAAAGTGCCTTCACCATCTAAATATTCCAAAGATTTCTAGGTCCTTTTCTATTCCAGAAGTAGTAGTGAAAATACTTCAGTCCCAAACATTTGTCACTTCTATCTCAATGTAAGTTTTATAAGCAAGAAACTGTGCAGAAACTGCACAATTACAGTGCATACAATCAAAAAAACTACACTGTACATTGTGTGAAGAGTTACCAAAATGGGTTTTTATTTTTGTACAATGATGTGGATGTCAGTGGATGTTTTAAATGCTGGATATCTGTAGCTTTTAATACTATTAGATGATTTACCCATGGACACAGTCCTGCATGACTTCAGATAAAAATAACTGGAACATGGAGGAGTTCAAGTCTGAAATGGACTTTGGACCTTTAATACAGTTTGATCAGGAAGTTTATAATTCTTGCTATATGGAATTCTTAAGTCTTAGGGAAACAAACCAAAAAATACCCCCCTATCTGGAATTTGTTTGCTTAGTACTTTTTTCATTAGAACCAATTATTTGTCTTGTACTGCTGTTTTGCCTCAGCCAGAACTGAAGAGCTGTGTTCAATGAGCGTTTTATCTTTGTGAGATCTCTTGGAATAAATATTTTTTCCCACAGAAGCAATCTAGTATGCTGAATTGTTGAGGACTTAGCAAAAGAACAAAAGTCATAAGGAACAATGGAAATTTCACAGGCAATTCACAGCCCTTGCACTCAACTTGCAGTAAAACACCCATTGAAGAGCCAGGGTATTAAAGAAATCACAGCCCACAAGGCAGAACTCTGAATATGAACTCTGCAGTCTGGTCTCCTGCTTTTGTATATTTTACAAAGGTCAAACTGAGCCCAAAAGCAAGTGCACAAAATGAAGCATTGGACTAGCAGTTTAAAAGGTGAGAATTTAGTTATGTTTTATCTTTATTTTGCTTTCTAGTCTTAAAACTGTTGTTATTGGCTTGTAAGCCATGTATAAAAACAAATACTCATCCAAGAGAAATATTAATAATAATAAATACAGGATTACACAATAATTTGATTAACCCAATAAATTAACAAATCATGACAATCCAGTACACTGGGTATAATTACTTAAAAAGAAAGCAGAATAATTCAATTATGTATTTTAAACACTACCAGATATATGACCAAGTCATACAATATAAACCAAGATGAAGATCTCACTTTCTGTGTTCTTCATTCAGATTTTGACAATAACATTATGCAAATGCAAAGTTTGACTTCAGATCAGAATATTGCTGAAAAGAGCAGATACTGATTCCTGACTGAGGTCCCCTTTGAAATATCACACAGCCTTTCTATCCTTGACAAATGATTTGGATGATATTTAAAATACATTTTATTATTTGATCTAGACAGATGAAATCACATTTATTCAACCTGGAATGAATTTAATTTGTGGGTCTTCTCAAAGATATAATGCCACCCAAGCTTTGGCCAAAAGACTGACTGGTAGAAGCAAATCAGCCCACGGCTTAATTTTGAATCAATACTCACCTTTGAGCTAAAAACCATATTGACTATGTTTGACATGAATGTTTAAGGAATTTGTGTTTGGGGGGAAAATAGCAAAATGAGCTTTCAACATTGGGACTGTAAAAACAAAAAGAATATTAATAAGACAACACCATATTTCTTACTGTTTTGGAAGGAAAGAGGAGGTGGAAAAAGAAACCTTAAGATGCAATATTGGCTTTTTTAAAGTGAATAGACCTGACATTTCTCAGAGAGTGGCTGAGCACCTCCTTCAAAACACACAGAGCCCCCCCAGCACCAACACATGTTGGCTTCCACTGCAGAATGCCTTCCTTCCACACTGCAGAGACACTTGACTTCCTCCTGGGGAAGTGCAGCTTTCTTCCCTAACAATGGCCCAACTGGTTTTCATAACGGAGATAAACGCTCCCTGCTGTGAATTGTAATAGAAAAACATGTCAAACAACCAACAATAAAAAGAAGCACAGCCAAAAGACTGGCTTTTCCTGTTTTTATGTGCAGCACAGAGGAAACCAAGCACGTGAACTGCACTTGGCTCCTTACAAGTCAAAATATCATTTCTTTTAAATGAGAAGAGGAAAAAATGCAACTCATTCCTGACCTTTTTTCACTCTGAAGTGCAGACATGAAAACTGAACCCATTAGCACTTAGTTGCCAGAGGTTATAATGAAACCTCTGAATGTGAAAGTCATATGCTTTGTTAAAACAAAAATAGGAATGGTTATTCAGTTAGGATTTTTCCACCCTTTTAAAAGCTGTTATAGTATGAGTGATAAGGACATCCAGCTGCCATTCTGATGATCCCATGGTATTTTCTAGTTTTATGTTCTCTGCTTTTGCTGACAAAAGATCACTTGCTTAAACTCCCCTTCTCTTTCATCCCATCATGTATTTGCCTTCTCCTGCCCTGCATGCTTCTCTTCATTGCCTTACTTTTTCCCCCCAACTAACTTTTAATAGCCTACTGGTTTTATTTGAATGTCTCTATTAATTAGTTTGGTGAAATTCCCTTTCTTGCTGTCCTTCTCATCTGTTTAAACTGGGAGATGCCAGAAATGAGGTTCTTTTCAGTGAGCGTGGATGAGTCTAAAAATTATTATTTCATATTAGATCTCAGTTTGGGTTAAATTGTGCAGAAAATGGTCAAAGAGATCAAATGCGCCCCTTGCCATGGCTGAAGACAACCCAGGTTTATGGTACAGCTCTGATAATGGCTGATGAGCAGGTAAGAAAGTGTCATTTGGAGTCTGAACAGCTGCTTACAGTGCCGAGAGTCATTTTAATAAGAGTGAACTTCTGACAGTCCTGCTTTGACAGGGTGAACACTGCTGCTTGTTAGTGCTTTTCCTCAAGCAGATTTCTCTTCTGTTCTGTTTTTCTGTTCCTCTCGTTCACTACCTGTAGCAGACTCCTGGAAGGAAACCCTGGGGCGTGTGCCAGGCACACTGAGCTTCACATGCAGCAGACCCACAGTATCTAATCTGTAAGTTTTTCTAGGAACACCAGTGCACAGACAGGAAACCTGACACCTCCACGTCTCAGAACACCTCACTGAACATGCCTAGACTAACTCCACAGTGTGTGTTTGGGTGCATCTGACTCGTTAAACCTATAGAATCAATATTGGCTTGAGATATGAGGAATTCTAAGCCACAGGTGCTGGGAAGGTGAGCAAGAATCACTGGGTGCCTCTTCTACTTTTCTTAAAGTATCCACATCGCTGGCAGGTGATGAAGCTGGATGGACTCTTTATTCAGTATGTTCTTTGTTGGGAATCCTGCTGGTGAGAGATGGTGATGGAATGGCTGAATCCTCACAGGGGCCTCTGATGTTCACCATTTCCACGTGGTACTTTTTGTTAGCTGGGATTCTAACTGCAACGAGCCCATTGCTGCTTGATTTTAAACCAAGCATTTCAAAAGGGCAAAATTAACAGTGACTTCTTCTTGTGTTGCTGTTTATGTACTACATTTTAACACACCCTTGCTCCATACATAAAGCCAGCACCTCACACCTGGAAGTTATGGTGATCTTAATCATGAACCCTGAATCTCCCAGAGCCTAAGAAGGTTCCTCACTCACTCTCATGGTGGATGCCTGTGCTTTGGGAACAGAAGGCACTGGACTCTGTTTATACAAGTGACATTCTAGACAAGCACAAATTGTGAGATTAGGAACAACAGATTAGAGAATGCAAGATGTTTGTTACTGCAATAAGGATGATTAGACTGTGAGGGGAATGGGAGAGGTCACGGAAACAGCAAGAGAGAAGAGTCACAATGAGAGGCCTCCAATGTGTGGTTATCAGGAAGGCTGCTTCCACCCTGCTCTGGTTTCTGTTAACAAGACCCCAGCTTGGAGCCCATCTGAAGACTCTGAAATATAAATGCATTAAGGTACATTAGCTACTATGGCTATAAAGAACTTTAGAGTCATGACATTATCAGATACACAGGACAAAGAACAGATTCTCAGAGCAGCCAGAGAAAGCAAACAATTAATTACAAGAATAGCCTGCCCACATGTTGTTCTTCCCAGACCTGAGCCCGACACAAAACCTTCAAAAGGCATAAATTAGATTTTAAGATGCTCCTAACCAACGGAGATGCCGAAACTCACTTCCATTTGATGAAGAATTAAGTATTCTACAAAGCACAGTCATACACTATCTGTGCATGGTGTGGAGAAAAAAGAAATAGTTCACTTGGAAGCATAATGACAATCACTATCTCTGTGGCATTGCAGAAGATCCAGGAAAAGAAGTGGATGCTGGAGGATCTCTTGAGCCAATGTACTCAGACTGGGGTGGGAAAGGGTAGAAAATGTGCAAAGAATAAAGCACAATTTTTAGATAGCTGAAATTTTCTCTCTCCTCAAGTCACAGCTGTCAAATAGTCCATATGGAATCTTAGAATCGTTGTGATATTTAGGACAAGATTTTTTGCAGCATTAGGTCAAATGTTAAAGATTGCTAATATTCTGAATATTCTCACAGTTATATTGGTCAATATTAACTACCTGTTTGTTCACTCACTGGATTTCTGACCTTTAGAACGAAAAAGAACCAGACCCTGTCTTTCTGAGGGTTTATATCATATCAGAGAGGCAGTGACTGATATGTTGTAATGGTTGGAGAGTCTCCAACTGCCACTAATGAAGAGCAAGATCAGTTTTTTCCAGGTAGGAATTACGACCTTTTTTTTTCCTAGTGACTGTCAGTCCTTATTACCACATTTTACTGAACTGGGGCCAAACATGTGAGCTGTTGGAAATGGTACCAGGCAGAAGGACGTCGTCATCTATACCATAAAGTTTAGGTTGCAATTTTTAAATTCAGTGAATAGATGCAAGTAAACATCCCCCTGTAAAGGAGGGGAAAGAAGCAGCTGGCTGGGTTACATTACACTTGAGACTAGAAAAGCAAATTCAGTGAAAATAAAGGAGAACTGGTTAATTTGCGTTGTCAGTTTTTGTATTCCAACAAAGAAAAACTGAGACTTGGGAATTTTTAAAGATATATCAGACTTTTAACAGTCAATTTTAACAACTTGTTTAGGAGTTGATCATTTAGAATCTTAAAGCTAAAGGTAGTAGACGTGTTTACTAATTCAGGTTGCCCAGGAGTCCCTTTGTGCCAGAACTTGCCATGTCAGAGTTGAAACTGGCACAATATTGGTGTGGCCCGTACAGGTGGGTGTCTCCTACTGTACATGACCAATGCCACATGCACTATTGCTGGACAAAATAAAGACATTTAATCTCCTGAGAAACTGGCCTGTGCAAGGCACAATGAGCTCTGGCTACTGAACTGTAGCACAGAGGCTCTTGGGAGTAATTACATTTTGTTTCATGTTTGCAGAGATTTTTCTTTCCCATCCTACGCTTGAACTACTTCACTGAACTTCTGCATAGTGTGAAAATGAACCTACAAAGGAACAAAGGAAAGAGACAGCTCCTGGAGACAAATACACCATGTGGAGTCACCTCCTCAGGCCCAGACCTGCTCACTCCCACCTCCACAACCATCAATAACTTCACTGCCTTCAACGACACTTTTTGCAAACCTGGACTGATGTTTGATGGGCAGAGGCCTCAGCCTTGGAACTGTAAATTCCCTACTTCTGAGCTAACAGAAATAAATAGTTAAAATTAAAATTATCCTGTCTATTCATAGAGATTTCCTTCTTTTTCATAAGACATACTTTTTCCATGTGAATGTCTTAAGCACTGAATAGCTCTGATGATTAAAACTGCACTGAGGAGCGTCATTCCAGTGGGTATAACTAGTTCTGTCATGAGACATGTTTGTCAAACATTGAAAAGTCTATCAAATATTTACAAGGTATTTTATATTTTTCAAAAGCCATGTACAATATGTGGCCTTATGTTACTGCATATCTACTCCGTTTTTATTACTGCTTATTTAAAATCTTGGTCTGTCATAGTTGTGGTTCTCTAGCAATCTGACAATTGTGTAGTTACACTGCCTGTACTTTGTTTCTTTTCACAGCAGATCCACAGAAAAAAATGTTTACAATTGACCGTGCAGTGACACACAGTCGCAACGTCTTTGTTTTATTTCACATGAGTTATCTACACTCTGTACTATTTCCTGTTATGTGTATGGCTGCATTCTCCTGTTTTCAGCTCAGATCTGCTCCAAATGGGCAGAATCTGTTGATATCTGTGCCTACAGCCCAAAACCAGACTCTGCTAGGTTCAGCAAAGCACTTAAGGACAAAAATAACCCCTTTGTTACTCAGCAAAGCAATTTATTTCAGTATGCAGGTGAGCATTATGCTAAAAGAGGATGGAATGATTATTACTTGGTGCTAAAATTGTGGTGAATTGCATTTCTTGCCCAGGCAATGGAGGAATTAAAGGATGACCCTGCAGATTCAGCTATAGCGAAACTGTTAGTTTAGAAAGGAAACAGAATAGTTTTCTCAGCTCTACTTCCCCCTATTTTCCACAATAAACTGTGGTGGCAAACACAATTGAAGGAAAATGTGTCTGTAACCCAGAACACCTTTTTGTGTGTTTAAATGCACAGACACACTTATGTTTCAGCTGTGTTTATAAACTGGCATTTTCCAGCATTAGTAGTAAACCAAGTGACTGTAAATGCATATTTTGCTTATTTAAACTAGTCCCTTATGAACCATCTGTATTTAAAAATAGAATCCTTGTATTTAATGTCACATCCCAGCAAAAATGTGAACGCATTAGAACCATGCCTTTCAGTACTGTTGAAATTTATTTCCATCACAGATTTCCCCTCTTTTTGCTCTTATAGTCTTCTGGCCTTTGAAAGGAAGGAGGGCAAGCCTCCCTTTTCCATGACTCTCCATGTGGTTTGTGCTTCTTCAGAGTAGATCCAGAAAAGAGCAAGAGGGATCTGACATTTTTATTGCTGTGAGTCATCACCGGAGGGGTTCTGAGAAGCAAAGATACCTGGAGGGATGTGAGTGAGGAGAGGAGGATGGAGCCTGATGGAACAGAGAGGAGTTACCCAGCCTGGGGAAAAGCAGAGCATGCAAAAAAGAGTTGTGTTCTGTAAAGAAAAATAAGCAAGGTTAGGAAAGGCATGAAAGGCCAGAAGAGAGGTTATTTAGGTGTTTGGCTCTTGAAGATGAAGGAGTTGGCACTGAAGTGTGCAGGAAAGCAGAAGCAAGAATTTCAAGTGTTTATCACGGGGTTCAAGGCATGAGGAGACTGTGAGCAATTTGAGGAGCAAGGAGCAATGTGAACTACCAATATGTCACAATATCTGACAAAAGCAGTGAGACCACTTCAGAACAAGGAGTCTACTTTTTGGACATCTAACTATGCCCAAAAAAATCATCCTCCAAGGGCTTCTCATATTTCTGGATGGAAAGGATCGTTGGGAGTGCATCAAGGAATATCTACAAGACTTATCTTTCTTCAGTTGCCACCTCAATGAAATATTTTGGTGGGATCCTGTCCATTGTTATACTGAATATTGTTACAGGACCTGGGGCCCCTGCGACAGGGTCCAGCAAAGCATTTCAGCCAGGGGACAGGAGGAATTTGTATTCTCCAGCAAAGTATTTGCACACACACATTCTGACATTTGCAGTGCGAAGGTTTATTGTTGATGACAGAGAGTAGGAGAGGAAAGGAGGGAAACCATGCAAGCCAGAAAATTAATGGAATGAAAACTCAGATACATCCCAGAAACATAAGAGAAGATCAGATTAATCTAGGCTTTTCTCTGCAATTTTTTTTTTTTAAATTTACATGTTGGGACATAATTTATTCCTTGGGCTAAGGACACTGACTTAATAACCTGAGATAAAATACTGCATTTAGACTCACCTACGGATGGGCAGGAAATATTTTATATTACTTCTTCCAACATAATAGTAATCTCAAATGTGTCCTTTCACTGCTCTAATGATGTTGTTACTATTTTTATATTTATGTTATTTTTATAGCAGGTGCTTCACAAAAATATTTAATATGCCTATTGGTCATTAAACTTGGATTTTGGTATTTTAAGTATGGCAGGATACAACAGCATGCTTTTAACCCCTTGATGGATAAGAATATACCTAATATGTAGTAAAATCCATAGTTTTCAGTAAACACATAATAGCTGTGAAGTTGTAATTCTTTTTCCTCTTTATTTCTTATTATTCACATGAAATTAAATGTTACTGGAGGCTAATGTTTGCTACTGAAAAAAGATGGAATCAATACAACCTAGGACAGTTTACTATAACACTTGAATATTTCCCAGACTGGTTTTTTTTGCAAGGGAAGCAGATAAAATGAAGAAAAAAAGAGGTGGGGAATGATTTAACTAGCTCTAGACCTAGCTTCACAATTTTTAACTTCATTTTTTTAAATTACATCTTCCCTCAAAGCACATTTCTCATTTTATTTTGATGAGCAGCTCAGACAACTATTCACAAAGTCCTGGTATTGCTGGTAGAAAACCCACCTACAAGAAGAGGTAAAGTTTATGCTCTAACATATATTACTGGAGAGTGCAATGAGCTCATCTAAGCCCACGTGGGTCATCTCATAATTAGTGCAAGGCATTATTGTAAGGGTTAGCAGATCACAGCCTGATACCCCAGAGCTCAGTCTGTTTATTGGATCTTGCCCTGAGCCCCGAGGGAATCCACAGCGACTTCTCCCCTCAGCTGCAGACTTTGTGGAGTCTCTGTAGCCTGGGAGTTTGGGAAACCCAAGACTCCCAAGATCCTTGGAAAACTCCGCTTTACTTTGGTTTTAAATTGGTGGTTACGCAACAACACAAAATGTGATCACCCTTATAGTTTGTGGTGTCACCTCTCTGCTGTACCTAAAAGGCCATTTTAAGACTGTAGAGGAGCAGGCTTTAAAAATAATTATTTCAGGGGTAAAGAGAGCACTCAGCAAGAAGTGGGAGCAAGAGTATTTCACTTAGAGCAGGCAAGCTCTTCCCCCACACCCCCCTGCCAGTGCCAGTGACCTGTTCACCCCCTGTCACTGCAGCCCCTGCTTGGCTCTGCCAAAACCCCTCTCTCTTGACCTGTGACACCCTTGGCTCTTCCAGTCCTGGGGCTCCCAAAAGGCTCTGCCAGGAGCTCCTTTCTGCCGTTCCCTGAGCTCCCTGTGTTGCTCTGCCCGAGCTCCTGATCCCTGTGCACTCTTGGGCCCCTCCATCCTCTGTAAATAAGCCCCTGTCCTGACCTGCAGCAACCCTTCCCATTAGGATCCAGGGTCTCCTCCGAGCAGAGCCTGCCAATCATTCCAGACCACTGCCTAGGGGGGTTGTGGGGATTTTTCCTCCTTTTTTTGCTGTATGTGGGGGAAGGTGGGGAGGGAGAAGGAAAGGGCTGTTTTTAAAGCTTAATAGAATCAATGAAGAATTTAAAGAATACAGTTTATAACATGTTATGAAAACAAAGGCTGTGCCCTGGTTCACTGCAGCAAAATCACGAAATGACACTTTTCTACTTGTGGGAACACAGCATGGATTGAAATAGAAGGAAGGAGCACATAGGAAAGGATTAGTCAGAAGCAATCAAAGATCCTGATAGGCAAAAGAAAAACATAAATGTCTTTGTGTGCAGTTGGAGGTGCAGCTCTGCACAGCTCAGCCCTGCTCCCTTGTAGCATTCCCTCCTGATTCCCCATATTCAGCAGTTTTGCTCTCCCCCATCTTTTTGTATCCTTGCCCATGTGGGCCATAACCCATCAAATCTGATGTGCTGAGTCTCCCTGAGCTCAAGGGGATGGGTTCACGTGTCTAGAAATACTCAGGTGTGACAAGACAGGCAAATTCAAGGATTCAAAATTTGAGGATTCAAACCATGAAGTGTTTGAGATAGAGATTTTTAATTTTTGTCTGTAGAGCTTCATTCAAAAAGGTGCATCTACAGTAATACTGTCTTGAATTGTATTAATGGATGAGATGACAAACCTTAAATGCAAAATCTACTACTAGTGACTAGGTAACTTTTGTTTCTTTCTTCTAAGGCTTTTGTAAATTCTTGCCCTACAATCGTAAAATCTTAGTGTTCCCAGTCTGGATTTTTTTTTCCCCCTCTGATCAGTATCAGCATTTAAAATATTTATTTTGCGTTAATTTCTTACAGCTGTAGCATCCTCTTTCCTTGGTTCTGAAACAATGTGGTTTGAACATCCCTTGCCTCTTCTATCCCCTCCCAACGTGCTCCAGGCTTTTGGTTTCTTCACATCACCAGGAACGTTTGTTTGCTGATAGCTGTTTTTTTAAATATTTAACTGTGTACATTTAGGAAGAGACATGAAAGCAGTAACTTTCTGTGAATTATTTCAGATTCATTAAATGTTGGTACTTCCCAGATTTATGTCAAGACCACAGGTTGAAATTACTCTGATGAATTTGCTGATTGGTCTATTTGGTGACTTGCTGGAAGCATCATCTCCTAGTTCAGACAAAAGCTACCAATCATTAGAGATAAAAATGCTTATTCAGAAATTTCAAGGGTTTTTAGGATAGCTCTAGAGTCTACAACATGATGCACTGGGTGGCAAGTAATTTTAGACATGTATGGATCTTGCTGGGCTGAACCACAAAAGGAAAAATGTTTCATGTCTGTGAAATTACTTTAAAAAATAAATTTTACATATATTTCTAAGCAAAAAATTTAAGTCAAAATGTTCATGTTAGTACTGACAAAATTATTTAATAAACAACTTCATTTGGGTTTAATTTGGCCAAAAGAAGTGAATTCTACATGATTTCAAGAACAATGTATGTACAACAAAAACCCATGTAATCTGAAATATCTAATCAGACATAGCTACAGGTGATCCTCCCTCTCCCTAGACCGTGATTCTATTTTTGCCTTAGGTTCACTTTGAGGTCTAACTACACTATGGGAAAAAGAGTTGTTTGTTGGGTGTTTTGATGGGGTTTTTTTTAGCAAAATATGTCCCCGAGCAGCTTGCATTGGGTTTTATAAGGAAAACAGAACTGATTAAAAAATCTTCCTCTTTAAATGTATTGAAGGTGGGGGAACATGAACTCATTAAAAGAATTGGAATCCTTTATTTCATAAAGCCCTAAAAATGTTAAATGCAGAGACAGGCATGACACACGTGATAATGCATTATGAATGAATTCCATGGAAAAGGCCTAGTTAAATTCAGCGTTTACCACATCTTAAAGAGCATTTAGAAATGGCAAGACGGCAAGAGAGATGGCAGATCTCAGACCAGCGAGGAGATATTTATGGTGTATATTGTGAAACACAATCCTTCAGATTCCAAGGTTTAGATTTTCCTTTTCCAGCAGGACAGGGTACCAAAGATGTGAGCTAGAGCAGGAAAGCCCAGAAGCAAGCCCAGCACAGCCAGCTAAGATACCTCCAGGAGTGGATGCTGTCCCTCCCACCCCAAACCCAGCAGCTCCAGGTGTATTTGACAGCTTTCTGGGTCCAGTGCCAGGGATCCCGGCCCTGGGTTGTTCCAAATCCTTGCAGTGTGAGGTAAGGAATTACAGTTCCTCACCTTCCCTCCTCTATTCCTCCTGCGTCATCAGGTTCTGCCTGACCCACAGTTTGCAAACCAAAGGGAATGAATAAAGCTTAACTCTGCTCTTACTCAGCTGGTTTTCACGAGAGCTTTATTTTAGAAAACTCTTCCTCTATGCATCAATCTTCCTTCTCACGGTGATCCTATGAGCCTGATGCTGACTTGGTTTCCACAACACCTGGTGAAACAGCCCTACCTCACTCCTGCTGCAGGAACAGCAGCAAATCCACAGCTCCAAGCAGGCACCTGAGAGGGGCAGTGCCCACTGGGAGCTGCAGGTTCTGCAGGCTGGACTCCTACATCACCAAAGACAAGACCCTAAGTGACTTTAACTACTTCATGCAGGTCTGATGCATTTCAAAGATCCCAGAAACTTGGTGAATGCAGGGTCTCGATGTGAAAAACGCAAGCGTCACACCCAAGGGGAAACAATAAAGATGTGCTGCTATTACAGGTGCACCTGAAGGAGAGACGTGGCTCGACAGTCATTCATCACAACACCAACCTAACAAGGCCTTCACTCCATCTGGCATTACCCTCCAAAAGTGCACAGTGAGAATGTAGGTGCAGAAAGGCACAGGCTGGGTTTTAAACAAGCTCCTGCTGTCTTTACTTGCCTCCCCAGGGTTTGTAGTGGCCCCAACACAAACCTTATTGAGCACAACCAACACGGGAGGATGGGGGAAGGGAGGAGGAGAAGCAGTCGTGGTAGGGATTGTGTGACTAAAATAAGGTATTGAATTTCTGGGTTTCACAATGAAACACTCCAGGACAAATGAGGTGCTGAAGCAGGATTTATAATTCATTGAGTAATAGGATTTTGTACTGTTTAGCAGGATTAGGCATGTTAAAGAAAGACCTATTTATTTCAGTGTGACAATGGATGAGAAAAGTGTATAGTGCTCTTCGTTGTTATTTTAAGCAATTTACAGGATTACTCAGTAGTGGAGGCCCTGTGCTGCCCTATCTGCAACGTGTCACAGTAATGGTGATATTTGGATAATTGCAGTTTTCTCCATACAGTTTCAGAGTCCCAGCAGTTGAAGGATCAAAGGTGTGAAGGCTGGTGGAGGGGAGGGGGGAGGGAAAGGAGGGATGTCAGGGGAGAAACAGTAGAAACCAATTAAAACACTCCCTTATTAGGCCCATGACCTCGGTGACCTCAGCCTGCCAAGCCTTTGGGACAGCATGTTCTGTGACTTAATGGTTTTTTTCAGGGGTTTTATGCTAAAGTGCTGACTGTGCTTTCTCCAATGATGTCTGCCATTGACATGGGGACCGAAACCTCTCTTGCAAAGTGGTTGGAGGGGGAAACTGTTTTTTACTAACACTCAGGATGAGATTTCCTCTTACAGACATTATTTTGTTCCCTCCTGCTCCTTTCTTTAAAAAAAAAAAAAAAAGAAAAAAAAGAAAACAAACAAACAAGATGTACAGCTTTCTGACTTTTTCCTTTCTTAATATTTGACAGTTTTCATGCAGCTGTTTATTTCTGTTGGCCAATGTGGAAATAAAACTATCAGCACATCCAAGCTAAGGTTTCAGAGCAACAGGCACGTGCAGAGCAAGTGGGACTTTTCCCAGCAATGTTTATTCTTAAGCAAATGTATGGAATGGCAACTTCTGTCAGGAAAATGCTCAGGTCAGGGAAGAGAAGCTGAAAGCCAGATTATTCCTTGGGAATCTGAAATGCAGCTTAATTAAACCAGTATTAGTCCTTCACAACAAAGTTTTTAATTGTGACCACTTTCTTTCTGAATTTAAAACATCTAAGGCAGTTTTAAAAACTCAAATCCTTTCTCTCCAGAAATTCAGACGGCCGAACTCCACTGCCAATTAAGTTAAAGAATTCCTGTGGAAATCTGCAGAGGTTGCATAATGCCCAGCTCTAGGCAATTTTAACCCTGAAAATAAGCCCCGGTGGCATGATCACTTCTCTCTCAAAACCCTTGAGTTCTGCTCTGAGCAACAGAATGTCCACGTTTCTTCTGGAAACCCCATTATTGCTGAAGAAACTGGAAAACTAGGTGCCTAAAATGGGATGAATTTCTGCTGGACACTGAATTACAAATATAATACGCAGAAAATGAAAACCTGCTTTTTATTCTTCCTAGTAGATGGAACATGAGGCTATTTAGAGCAGGAAAAAATGGGTAATGGAAAACAACAAGAATCTTTAAAATCTTTGTCACAGACTCATTTGCTGGTGTTCTCAGCATTTAACTACTGGCACATATTCCGCTTGCAGAACAGGGTGACAACTGAGGTGGGCACCTACCTAATTTCCCTTCCTACCTAAAGGAAGGGCAAAACCTAGTAAAAAAGCCTCTGAAGAACAGAGTAAATTTTGTACATGTGCCTATTTTAAGCAGAACCTGCAGAAAGTTGTTGCATCATGGTCTCCACAGAAAGAATGGAATTATCATCACGTTAGGAACTTTCTGGTCTCACGGCAGCAATAACAAAAACCTGCAAGTTTTGCTCTTCTCATAATTTGAAAGCAGATATTAAATATTTGACAACGCTAATCATCACGTGGCAGAATTAATTAGGAAACAATCTCTTGAAAATTGGCCATTAGCGCAGGCAGAGACAGAACAGAGGGGGGTCAATAATCTAACAAAATGGTCATTAGCAGCAGTTTAAATACTTTGATTTGACTGGATTCTTGCTAGGATCCAAACCAGCAGGTTACCCAGCAACGAATAATAAAAATGGGGTCATAAAAACATATTCATGCAATCTGGCAACAAACACTAATCCGAAAGGCAGGACAAATTACTTTGGACACAGCATTGTGGATGGTCAGAATCATATTTTCTGCTCAGAAAATGCTTAGCTGAGACGTGAAACCCTTTTTCCAACCAGAATTATCCCTCAGAGAACTCCTGGGAGGTGAATGTGCCAGGTTTTAAAAGTAGTCTGTATGCTGACCGTGACACAGAGAAGTATGTAAAATATTGCAGATAAAAAGCAAATTTGGGCACTCGTGGATATGCTTGTTTACAGGCATGAGATCAAAGCTCTGAAGTAGCTAATGAACATTTACTCTTGTGACCTCATGGACAGTCTCACGATACTCCATGACTTTCTCAGAACCACACGCCACTGGCAGCAAGGGATTATGTAGGGATTGCTGAAAGTCCAGCTCCCTGGGCTCATGAAAAATCTGTGTGTGTATGATGTCTGCGATTCAAAACTTGGAATAAAATGTGGAAGAATTGAAAATTAATCATAATAATGCAGCATTTTGTGATTTTTGAGGTTTCTGGCTTGCAGTTTTGGAATGTCTTGGAATGGCAATACTGGCTGAACTTTTGGCTGCACTGCTCATTAGATACAATAAGAGGTCTATAGGTAAATTATGAGAGGCAGAAGGGCTGCAATTATTAACTTAGCTATTGTTTTTGTGCAACAGCTTCAAATTGCATTTAGAATCCAAACTTAAAAAACAGCTCCACCATGTCATATTTCTTTAAAGGGTACAGTTAAAATGTCACTTTAGAAGTCATACTATGAGATTAGATTTTTAGACTTTAGATTTTTAATCTATTTCAATATGTAAAAAACTATTAGTACCCTATGCTTTAGGTTCTGAGAAGCATCCACCTGTCATACTGTTTTATACTGACTCATTCTGACCAGTGAGTAAAAGTGGTTAGTGAGAAGACAACCAAATCCATCAAAATGATGTTTAAAAATAACCCTAAACAATTACTCACTTTAGCCCCATTAGTGCTGTCAGTGGTTGGTGCTCAAAAGCAGACTGAGACGTCACATCTGAAATGTGTTTTCTATCCAGTTGTTAGGAACAGCAATTATCAACAACACAGATATGTTCCATCACCTACAAAATAATGTAATAATTCTGTGAAATGTGCTTTGAGGAGGATTAAGGTGATTTTAAATCAAGGACCTCATCAGAAATGAGCTGATGTCTCCATGCTAGGCAACTGCACTGGGAATTTATCCACTCACAGTCTTTCCAGTCTTTGTCTTTTATATTATTATACCTGGAGCCATGTTTTAACACACTGATTCTTTAACTTGAATTATATTACAATACTTCGGATTGCTACTTTATTTAAAGACATTATTTTAGTGGCACACAGCATGTGAGTAATGTTGGCAGGATTTGGCCAGTTCTCCAAAGAAAAGATTCTACTGTTCTTATGGAGTGTGGGATAAGGTTTCTCAGTAGTACCTTGGAGTAATCCATGAACAATTCTTGAGCTCAGCAAAGCTCAGTACCAAACCCTTCTTTTATAATGATAAATCAATAATGAAATAGGTGGCAAAAAAACTGAAGAATGACTGCAAATGATTCAATTAGTTCTGCTTGGATATCATAACATTCATATTCCTCTTAGCCACCAGTTCCCAAGGATTAGCTCTGATAGATACAACTTGCAGTACTTGTTCACAATATTTGCTAAAAACCCTGGTGTTTCAGTTCTGCAAACTCAAAACACCTGTCTATACAGTCCAAGCAAATTCATTACAAACCAAAATTGACTGCAAGGCAACATGAGAGTAAAATGCTGGTTCAAATGCTTTAGATTTAAGAAGCAAACTAGGAAAGGCTTTTGAAAAGTTCATCAAACATGTCTTAGAACAAAACCAGAATGTACTTTAAATGTGGATATTAGGCAGGCATTTGTTACTAAATAGTAACTAAAAATACAAGGTGTAGAATATTAACTTTCCACTGCTGTTACAAGTGATTTAAAGCCTGACACTGTCCAAAGGATTCTTTCTCCCACTACTGGAAAAGGAATGAAAATAACGCCATGACCATGGTAAAAGAGCAGAGTCACGTGTGTGCAGTTTGCCATGACAACACGGGAACACGTCCCACAGGCTCCACAGCAGAGCTGAGTTCTGCCACAGAGGCAGCGGAATTTTATCTTGTTCAAATACTGCCATGTCCACAAAACCCCAATAGGAACAGGCTCAGTTCTGTGATGCCCCAAAAACCTTAATTCTGTCAGAGTCCAGGCTGGGCCGGTATCAGTTTGGAAGGTAATTAACATCATGAGAGTGGGCAGATCTGGGATTGCAACAATCTACTCAGGAGTCAATCCCTTCACTGGGAAAGAGTTAATATTTACTCTTTTCTATCTTTTATCGGACTTGCACTCTTTGGTTTTCCATCATGTCAAACACAATGACACCTTGGTGTCCAGAAACACAAATGATAAGCAAAATTATCCCTGGTGAAGGGCATGCATTTATTATGGGGTTTTTTCCACTGGTTACAGTGCAGAGTTTGTTTATAAGAGAACATGTCAGTACCCATGCACAGCTGAAACAGCACGTATTCCAAAACCCAGTGACCAGTTTGTTCTTCCCACCCCTTGGAAACCTGAAGTAGGATATTTTCTCTAATGACAGATGACCCACAGCTTCCAGATGTCAAGTTTCTTTAAAATGCCAGCTGAGGTACTCAACATCATCAGTCATTTTTAAAAATGTTAGTCCTCTTCCCTGGGACACTGGCTGTAGATGAGTCCACTCAGAAAGAAATCTGATTACCTGTTTAAATTAAACACATTGTGTTTCTGCAGTAATGACACTGGATACTGGACTGACTTTCCTAAATGTAATAAATGCTTGTCCATTTAGTTAAATGTAATGCTTTGACCTTCTTTCCTCAGGGGAATCGTGATTTGTTGTTAGCCAACCAAGAGACATTTCTGTCATACAGCATTTAAAGACAAAGATTTGAAGAAAACTTTGTGGTTTTGATATGCCTTTTTTTTTTTTTTTTTTGTGGAAAGGAGGCAGTTCAATTTCACCTACTACTTCAAGGAAAGATACTGTACAATTGCATTACGGCAGATGTAAGTAACCATTTAAAAGAATTCAGTATCGAAATTTGTACCAAAATGAAGGCACTAAATCCAGGAAATAAAAAGAGTATGGTTAAAAGGGATAACTATCTTTTTATTGTTTCTGATTTATTCCTAACTATGATTGTATTCTCTTTTTTTTTTCCAAAATGGAAAATCACTTGTATAATTCTGGCCTATATTTCCTGAGGATGAATGTAAAGAGAGATTCATTTTTACTACTTTTCACAATGTAATTAATCTGGCTAAGGATCTAATACTTTCCCTGAAATATTTATATGCATATGAGCCTTCACATAAGCATAACTGTACCACCATAAAAATGCCTTGTACCGCTAAAGTGGAAATTCCCTGACATGTCTGTGAACGTGCACATCTCTCCAAACCTACACGAGGGTTGTTTATACTCAATTACTCCATCAGCTAAGTTAAACTGCTGGACCGTATGAATTGGGACCATTGTTTCCTCCAGTTTCATGGTATCAAACGAAATAGTCACGGGACTGAGAGAATTAATTCATATGTAACTTCTCAGTGCCTGTTCTGAGCACTGCCCCTCCAGATTACTTTTACATGTGTGGCACTGCACTGAATACACACCTCCCTAATACTGGGCTGCTTTTCATTTCAGACTTTAAGCACGAATGTTGTTGCATTAAATTGAATTTCTAGAGCTATGGGCATGAATGTTGCCAGGGCGAAAGTGCCAAGCTAACCAACAACATGTGACAGAAGTTTAGCCCCATTGCAGAGTGCAGATCTGGCAGTGAATGGGATTTGGGAACCTGTGCAGAATGGAACTCTGAATTTTGTATTGCAATATGGGAAAGTCCTGCTGAGAAAACAGCTATCAGGGATAGAAAGATGGGGAATGAAATGCTCTATTTTTTTTTCCCCCCTAACACTTCTCGACCCTTTTTCTCAGCTAACTGTTCAATAATAATTTTTAGAGCTATATTTATCATAAATGACAATTAGCATGTTGTACCCCTTTAATAATATTCACACACAGTAGCAGTAAACTACTAGTTTAAATGCAGCAAAAAGTTTGGGGGTTGTTTCTTCTTGTTGTGTTTGGCTTTTTTTTTATTGGTTGGGGGTATTTTTTCTAATGATTTTCTATGTTTAAATAAAGCAATTATATATGTGCAAACTGAATCTTTTGCCAGCTTTATTTTCTGCATGTGTTTGGTTTGGAATACAGAGGAACAGCTGGGGTATGACTTTGGAAACCTGCAGGAACCATTTAAACTCCCCTTGTAGCACTAAGAGTTGTTCCACAGCAGCCTCTACCAGTGCCCTGTTGGTGTGAAAACAAGCACGGACACAACAAGGGATACAGTGGGTGTGAAGTTCTGCTCTCCAAAACCAGCACAGAATCTTTCTCACTTAGTTCCTAATCCTAAAGGATGCATTTGTGCCTAAGAGCAAACTCAAACAGGACATCAGCTCTACACCTGAGTACCACCTTCTTTTGACTGGGTTGGGCAAAACTAGAAACCTTTGGCAGGCTGCTTTGCACTTTGAATAGCAGGGTCTGTGTCTCCATCATCTGTTTCACAGTCTGGGTGTCAGAGTGAACCAGTTGGGTTTGCCCTGCCTGTCCTGGCACAGGGAATCAATTGGGTTTGCCCTGGCTGTGCTGGCACAGGGAACCAATTGGGTTTGCCCTGGCTGTGCTGGCAGAAGGAACCAGTTGGGTTTGCCCAGCCTGCTGACCCACCACAGGGCTGGTTTGGTGCACTTGGCTGTGCTGCTCTGGAGATGTGGCAGGTTTCATGTTGGAGTGAACACAGGAAGACACTTCTTTGTCATCTAAAGCCATTTAAAGCTCGTTGGCACAAGCCTCCCTGCAGCCTCTTGGTCCTAAACCATTCCCTCTCTGGTGCTTAAACCTCCAAAACAAAGCCAGACGATCCATCCTCCAAACCTGTCTTGTTCCATGTGAGCACATTTTTCTGATAAGGTAAATTACAGAACAAAGGGAAAAGCACTGCTTCAGCCCTCCCTCCCCCCTTTAATTATCAGTGGCTGGAGACACAATTAATTTTGGAATTAAGACTGTCTGCTTTCATAAAAACATATCCTTCCCTGTCTGGCTACACTTGGGATTTTTTTCCCAAGCAATGTTAGTAATTACCTTCTGGGTCGCCTCTCAGTTGTCAATGGGCTGTCTGTGTGCCCCTCTGTTTCTGCGGTGTTTACAACAACTGGCTGTTTGTGACACAATGTGGCACAGCCAGGGAGAAAAAAACAACCCCAAAATGCTTCAGCAGGGCTTCAGAGGCTGATATGATGGAGTAATTACAGATGTCATACAACCTGATAGCATCTTTGAAACACAGGGCCTCCTAATGAGAATGATAAAACTTAGAGCGATTGTTTCAAGCCTTGAACGTGGTATAATTATGTAAAACAAACCCCCAGTTCTGAGCTAACTAAACCCCTGACTAAAAGGCTCATGGACTTCACGAGCTTCAAACAGGTCTTAGAAAACGCCACCATGACCCACTCTGCGTGATCCTAAGGGAAGGCATTCAGGAAGAAGAAGATTCAGGAATGGTGACACGGACAAGGATAAAACTGCACACATCACAAAGGGCAGGGATTTCCTGCTGATAAAATGCGTTCACAACGGTGGAGATTGGAGTTCTTTTCATAAAGTCTCTGCTCAGACTGGAAGAAATGACACCTAAGGCAGGTGGGGGTAGGATAATTTTGCCTCCATGTGGCCCTTGATCTCCCCTTGAGAGTGCCCCAGGGCTGACTGTGACTGTAGCCAAGTCCTTACAATAAGATCCAAAAACGAAGGCTGGGACTGGAATCATAAATTAGAGGTGTGCTGTAAATTGCAACATGAGATAGGCTTAGACCAGGATGCTGTCGATGAAAATACAATAACCCAGTACCTTTGGCCAGCCAATCCATTTCTCTTATTTTAATCTCAGAAATGCCCCTGCTGTGTTCTAGTCCTGCCTCTCTGAATTGCAGCCTTAGGGGAAGTCTTTTACCTTCAGATCTGGACAGAGGGAGGAACGTTTTCAGAAGAAATACAAATAAAAAGCACATCTTACACCGGGAGCTGAAGCAATGCAGATCTCAAAATGATAATTCCACTTCTAGAAAATGAGCACTTGGCTGGCCTAGGAATCCCATAAATTTCTGGGCCAGGGATCCTGCTAGCCAGCACATGCTGTTACCAGACTACAACGTCAGAATATCATTCCTCAGTTTCACTTTCTGATATGGTGATTAAGTGTAGTCCCCTTGCCTGTGAAACAAAACTTCTAGAAACACTGGCTCATTCAATGCATCTCATGATTTTATGATCCTATTTTGCATCCTTTTTGTTTCCTCATATTTGAATTTCTAGCAGGCCTTCTAATGATGCAGTATTCTCAGCTCCATTTCAAATTTTTGAGTTTCCCTCTCTTTCTTTTAAATCCCCTATGTGCTTGTGAACGACCCAAACGCAAGTTAAAAGCAGAGAGGAATTTGGCAATGTAAATGTAGCTACTGTCCTCCTTCAGAAAGAGCAGGTTACCATGGACAACATCTTTCAAGGTAATTTTATTTTTCCTAACAGTTACAGTTCTAGTCTAATCTGCCAAAACCCCCACTGTCACAGGTGGAACAATGTCTCTTTTATTGCTTCTCTAGTGGAATGCATTTTTTGTGTTTTTCTTTCACTTTTATTTATACTTTAGCATCTTAACTATAAAGCGTAAGGCTTGATTAAACAAGATACCACTCAGTTTTCATGTAGGGGTTGTGCTGCTCTGGTTAGTGGAAGTAGTTTCCAGGTAAAACTGAAGGTTTTAGTAGCAGCAGCCAAATGACCATCCACCACTGTAATAAAATATTTTAAATACTTGATTTTTTTTTTTAATAAAGTGATGGAGTAACTGTAAAAGCCAAAATCAGCAAGCAGGAAGAAGGGCTCAATATGTTATACTTAGAAGGCCTAAGAAACACATAAAATTAGAAGGACATTTGCCTTCCATAAGCTATTGCATAAAAAGGACATGCAAAAAGGTGGAAGAATTTGATGTTTCCATCAGGAATTGTTAGGTCAAGGAATCCATTCAGAAGCTATCCAACAGGAACATCTGAAACAGGTTGTTTCAACCAGTACCCTACTGAATGGGGTTCTCTGACCAAAGGAAGGCATCCCACCTCCTTCAACCCCCCTTTCCATAGCACTGCTCCTCTCTCCAAAAGCTGTGTTGTCCAGTTTACGAGTTACCCTTTAAGCAATGCAGGAGCCCCCAGCACAGGAAATATATGGATCCACTTGAGCAGGTCCAGAGGAGATCACAAAGATGATCAGGGGCACCTCTGCCATGAGGACAGGCTGAGAGAGTTGGGAATGTTCAGCCTGGAGAAGAGCACACTCTGGGCAGACCTTATTTTGCCTTCCAGTACCTAAAGGGGGCCTACAGGAAAGATGGGGAGGGACAGGGGGTGTAGTGATAGGACAGGGGTAAGAGTGAGATTAAAGAGGGTGGATTTAGATCAGACATTGGGAAGAAGTTCTTCCCTGTGAGGGTGGTGAGGCCCTGGCACAGGTTGCCCAGAGAAGCTATGGCTGCCCCATCCCTGGAAGTGTCCAAGGCCAGCTTGGACAGGGCTTGGAGTAACCGGGGATAGTGGAAGGTGTCCCTGCCCATGGCAGGGGGTTGGAATGAAATGATTTCTAGGGTCCCTCCCAAGACAAACCACTTTGGATTCCATGATTTTATGATTCTATTCTATGGCCTTTGTGGAGTCCATTGCCACCTGACAATTTACCAACAGCTTGGCACTTTAGCAACTATTCAAATCAAAGGAAAGAAGGAGTAACTTTTCGATAAAGGAGAACGCACAAAGGTAGAATAAAAATGACACAAAAATAAAGTAAATAATTCAATCTTCCTGCCTCTCTAAAAACTGAACACTGTCATGAGAAATCTCACAAAGTTTCTTTATAAAAGGCATTATTTTGTATTATTTTTTCACATGTTGCATCTAACGTTAATTTTTGAGGCCAGAGAGCCATTTGGCTGCTGCTACTAAAACCTTCAGTTATATCTGTAAACTACTTCTATTAACCAGAGTAGCCCAACCCCTGTATAAAAACTGAGTGGTGTCTTGTTTAATCAAGCCTTACACTTCGTAGTTAAGACACTGAAGTATAAAATAAAAATAAAATAAAAGCACAAAAAATGCAGGTCAGCAGTAAAAAAAAAAGATTGTTTTACCTAATGAAAACAGGCATGCTGAAAATACACCATCTTCTATTGAATCATACCTCAAAATAAATGGAGGCTTATACATGCCAAGCTGAAACAGAATAATGTCTTGACTTAAAATCAGAGTTTAATTCACCCAGGGGAGAACAAACAATTGGGCAGATTCCTTCTGCAACTGACGATAAGCTCTCACTATTTCAGGCTGTCTTCCAGGCTATGCAGCAGAGCAAAGGAAGACAATCAGGGAAAAAGTATAATTTCATAAAAGTATCTGACCCTGTAGCTGTAGTGACAAGAAGTCACATCTAGTTGCTGAAGATGTTCCTTCTGATGAATAAAATACAACACAACCACTCCTTCCATATGGCAAAATGATTTGTTCTCTGTTATTCCAGTTGTGTACTGATGTAACTCACTGCTCTGACAGATTCTTGGCAGCAGGGTTGAAAAAATGTGATCAAGTTCAGTGATAAGCACCTGTCAAACAAAGGACACTGATTTGCCTGGCTAAGTGGGATGTAAATTCCCAGCCTACAAGAGAGGAAAATGCTCCTTCAGCATCAGGTCCCATGCAGTGAGGAATTACCTGGGCGCAGGAGAGATTCTCTGTGGCTGGAGGGAATACCTACATGTAACAGATTGCTGGGATTTGCAGCACTAGGGTACAGATTTGGGATTTGCACATGGAGATCAGCTCAGGGAATGGGGGCAAGGCCAGGGAAAGAGTCCTGCTTTAGCTCCAGTGGTGTAGGAAAGGATGGAAGAACTGTTGCTGTGCTTCATCTGCAGGTCTAAGCTGCAGCCTCTGAGCCTCCAATACACGGAGAACAATGAGCAAAGCAACACAGGGTTTACAAAACTCAGGGAGATGACACAATTATTAAGGCTAGGAAGGAATTCAGGGCCAAGTGTGATTGCAGCAGAGGTGAAGGAAAATCTCTCTGCAATCCTTGAAGCAGCAGCTTGGCCAGGCCAGCAGGATTAACACCTCCAGGGTCTGCAATCACATCATCGGAACTTTAAGAACCAAAGTGCTCAGCACTTTGTTTTCATCTCTTCTCAAACTTTGTCAGCCAACAGCAGAGTTTTGAATAAATGAAGTTTACCTACACTGGCTTCTAGAAGACCAATACACAAGAGCTGCAGTAGTTCATCCTGGATGTCACCAAAGGAGTTCCAGTTCAGGTCAATCCTTTTAATTGGCAACCTTTGGCATTCAACCAGATAGTTGTGACTTAATAGGATCTGCAAGTTAAAATTAAAATCCTGCATGCCTGTCTATTTCAGTTCTTATCCCACACTTCCTCCCTGGGCAAAACACTCCATTCTTACTGCTGTGTCCAGAGCCTGGATGTTGTCTCTGGTCTCCTTCAACTTGTGGCAACCCCTACTTAACAAAGACCCAAACAAGCTACAGTGGAACGCTTTGGAAATAGCTGAATATATTTTAAGTCTCCAAAGAACTTCAGTTCAAAACCTTAGAGGCAGAAAAGAGACAGTGCATAAGCTCAGCAAACTCAGAGCTTTGGAGATGCATGGAAGACGTGATAGAGCATATTCCTGAATCCAGCAAAAAGAACTTTAGAGGAAGCATAGGGCTGAAAGTCCAATTTAGAATACTTTTTTTGAGACATTTCATTCCCTTACTTCAAATAACAAAAGGGATTCTGATACCTGCTCAACCAAGGGATTAGAAATAATGAACAACTGCTGTGTTTGTACGTTATTTTAACTGCATGGAAAGGAAACCATTTATGTTATGTAGCATAGGCTAGCACTTATAAAAAATTACTTATATGTGCTGTAACTACTGAGGACAACTCTGAAAGACATTAGCAGCAACAATTTCAATCACAGATCAACTGTGAATTTTTCCTTCACTTTTTTATTTACATTCCTTTTCCTCTTCCAGGCTTTTTCTTCCCTTCATCTTTTTTTCCGCCTCACATTTCTATTCAAACAAGTCAGCCAAATGCTTTAAACAATAAAATGTGTAGCAAGTTCAGTATCTGGCAACTCCTTGTCCTTTTGCACAATGAACATACACTGTGTTTTCTACTGCAACCTCAAGGCTTTGCAGACTTGGGAATCACTGTGCTTTTGTAAACCAATAAAAATAAATATACATGTATTTTAAAAAGGATGTAGTTGCTCTCAGAAGAGCTTATAACCAAAATAGTTTCCTGCTTTATACTCTGCAGTAAACAAAGCAGAGATCAGAGTTACAAACTGAGAAATGCTGAGACTGATGTTTCCAAAAATCTGCTGTCTAATATCTCTTAAGTGCATATGTAACATTTATTGTTCCCTGTGAACGCTGTGTAAGGAAAAGTTCAGCAAATTTGTTAGAAATTCTTATTTTAAGATGGTTTCAGACTTCATAAACCTCTGCTGATAACAAAACAATAGGGGTAAGATAATAAGTTTCTACCCTTGATTACTTTTCTGCTTTAGTGCGGTGCTCCCACTGTGACCTGCACCAGACATTTATCAGCAAGAGAGAGGAACAGAGAGAAACTCAGGCCGAGCGATTAAAGCTGATGTCTCCTTTATCCAGACACGTGCACGGGCTTAATCAACCCGACGCCAGCAGTCTCCCCCTTCCCATCTGAGCCTGCCAGATCCCACCCCTGTCCAGGCCTGTGGGAGGATGGAGGTGTGGGGTGGAGCGAGCAGGGAGAGCTGCCTGAGGCTGATCCCTGCCTCTGCCACTGTCCCACACCCTGCAGGGCACACGGAGTGTCCAGGAACAGGTTGGGATTGCTCCTGAGAGCCCAGGCACGCACAGAGTGAGGCTTGCTCTGTTTTTTCCCCCAGATGAGAATGGCAATGCTTTCAGCATTAATGAGCCTGCCTCTTTGAAGTGTTGAGTTGTCCATCTCCACATCCTACATCAGTCAAACAGGAAACAGATAGTGGCAATGGAGGTGCTTTTGAAAATTTCCCAATTCAGCTTACACACACTGACCTAAGAGGATTTTTAAAGCAACACCTATTAGGCTTGCTATATGAAAGCAGTGACTGTTCCAGACCAGGATTCTCCTCAGGGGCAGAAGCCAAACAAAAACCTGTAACTGAATCTCCAGCATCCACTCTCCCCCACAAAAAATGCCAGCAATGTTGCAGTTTGAAATTCAGGAAGAAAAACAGTTAGCATAATAAATGGCTCTGGGCTCAACTTGTCCCCGCTGAGGGTAATATTGGGTTCTCCCCTAAATAAAAACATCCCAAGAGGATAAAATGCTAGGACGGTAAATATCATGTTTTAAGAGGAGGAGAGGCAGACCTGCCAAGAAATCCAGGAAGAATCCCATTTCTTCCCCCTATCCCTATATAATTCGGTATTTCAAGGTCCAAATGAGCAATCACATTTATGCACAGGATGCAAAGAAAGGCACTGAAGAAAATGCATGACTGTGGAACACTTTAAGTAGCTCAGGTGATCTAGAATCAAACTGAAAAAATCTAGTTTCAGATTTATAAGTTTACGAACACTCGAAGTGTGAGAGTGAGACATGACTAAAAAAATTACAACAGTAAGAAAAATTCCAATTGTGTATCTGAAATGAAAACCCATTCCTTTACAAATTCTTTCATCTGCTACAGTTCTTTGATAAAAATTGTAATAAAATACTAAATGAGAAAAGTTCTTTTCAAACAGATCTTTAATAGGCTGTAAATAACTGGAAGCTTCATTTCATGGGAGAATATGGTTATGTGAATGGTATCTATTCTCAGCCATAAAACATAAGGAGGGTCCTTAATTCCCAAAAAGCAGGATAAAGAAGGTTCCTGAGAATTCTAGACCTTCACAAAAATCCAGATATAAAAGAGATCATTGACTCAAACATAAGGGAGGAAAGACAAGAACAACAGGGAGTGTCTTGACCCCAGTGTTTAAAAAGTAGTCATGTGGAAAGTGGCAGATGGACAATCCTGTCCTAACAAAATATTCCTTAAAATTCTATTAAAAAATTTTTTTTTTACTAAAAATTTAAAGGGCGATAAGACGAAATTATCAGTATGTTTTTAAATGTTTCTTTTTGGAGTGCTGGGGCTTTTTCTCATGCTTAGAGAAATATGCTTGCCAAATGATGCCATTTTTAATGAAATAGTATCATCACCCACCCATGACAGCTGAGTGATGCATATCCAGCAGTTTGAAGAAAGCAGGAGGTCATAGCATTTCACCTAAAATATTTTGAATTCCAAGTGATGCAGTATGTAAAAAGCAAATATACAGCCAGATATACACATAGCACAAAATCATATACACATAGCACAAAGTCTGCCAGGTTTCTTTTAAATCTTTTCGACACAAAGTGAATTTTGAAGAATAAAAATAAGGAAGAAAACTCCACATAAAAATAGGGAAAACAAGCTTTGCCTACTTCTTGTTTTAAGTCTCAGTTGACAGCTGAGTCCTACAATTAACAAACTTCTATTTCTGCCTGATCTTGCCATTGGGTAACAGTCCTGGGTTTGAGACACTGGAATCTGTTACCCATAAAATGACATTGATCCAATTCAGAATTGCCTGAACTGGATCAGATGGGAAAGCACAAACACAAAAAATAAAGCAAGAGAGCTCCAAGTTTCCACTGATGTTTTCAATAATTAGATGAACAGAAAGCTACATTTTGAAAAACAAACAAAATCATTTCTGTTTAAAGACCGATGCTGTCACCTTGCTAACAGCCTTTCAAGAAATTAATCATGTGTAAGGAAGGAGAGATTATTTTCTTTCTAGTCAAGAACTGGTGAGTCACCACTGCTGGGGCTGCCAAGAAGCAATCACTACACTCATCCTTCTGCTTTCTTTAAGATTTATTTCCACGGGAACATCACGCATTTCACAGACCTACTGCCTTTTGCACCTGAGACACCTTTTTACTTACTATTCCCTTTTCTGGCTGTCAAGTCTTTTTGTAACAGGCTCAAAAGACAGCGTGGAAAAGGCAGAGTCCCTTCTCTGGATCCTCCCAACCCTTTCTCCGTGGAATCAAGGCAGTTTTGCTCAGATCTGCATCACCCCATGTCAGCCAGGATTTACGTTTGGCATGTCTGAAAGCTTTCTTGGGTATGAAAATCCTTCTTTAAAAAGAACAAGCAAAAAGCAGGGAGAAAGAAAGCTCACTGAGCAGTAGAAACTACCCAAGTAAAACAGGCTGAAGGCTGAGGTATGTGATTTAATTGGGGATGTATTTAGGCTAGCAGGAAATGCCACTGATAAGAAGTTAAGGACTAAATGGACAGTGTCTTCTAAGGGATTTCAAATTCTTTGATGGGCCTATAAGGCAGAAGTCCCCTTACAGTCTGTGCTGCAACCAGAGTTAATTATGGATTTATACATGTGGAGAAATGGCTTGATAGTTATCTGTAATAAGCCTAAATTGGAGAGAGACAACCTGAGGTCAGAGAAGTTATTAGTCTGCCACAGAGCTTGTAATGAAGCCAGAAAATGATGTGTGTGCAAGAAACCTCAAACCCACCTCCCCCTCCTTCCCAATTTGAGGTAGCCCTGCCTTCATCACCCTCACTTCCTTGCTGACTTGCACAAATCAAGGCTTTCCCCTTTCATAGTATCTGTTAAATTTACTTCCCCCTTTCCATACAGAATCCAGATGTAACAATCGCTCTGTTAACCATGCTGTCGCACACTCACAAGGAGTCAGCTGAAAAGGCAGCTGGTTTCTGGAACACAGGAATTTTTCAGGATATCACCGTGTGCTGAAGATGGAGATGGTCTTCCTCGTACAGGAAAAAAAGGGTATTTGGAGGCCAACAGCAACTCCTCACCCAGGCGAGCAGCCAGGATTTACCTGGCTGAGTCTCTGCAGCTCTGCCAGAGGATGGAGGTCACAGTCTGGGAGAGCTCCAGCTGTGATGTAAAAGTGCTAGAAAAGCTCTGGAGGTAGTGGATTGAATGCCAGTTTTCTGTTGTGTTGTCAGAAACACGAGGTATGAACAAATGAACAAATTATTCACCCCGGGGCTCTCTAACTTAATTTGCTGTATGCATGTTAAATCAAATTAAAAATCTTGCCTTTCCAAAAAGTTACCTTACTGCATTTCCAAAGGTGCAGCTTGATCATCTGACTTTGATTTCACCAGAGACCTACATTGTACAGAGAGTGCCTGCCAAACCTGCACACGCACACACAGAAGTGTTTAAGTGCCTGTTCTAAAAGGAGAGAGAGAAAAAAAAAGTCCGGTCTTCCTGGCTTAAAATGTTTGATACTCTCCACATTCTGAAACAGGGAAGTAATGGGCAGTTTTCAAGGGAGAAATGTAAACAAAAGTAGTGGTGACAGAGCAGGGCTCCCAGGCTGGGCTCTACACCGTTCTTACAACCCAGGGGAGCGTGTGCAGGAACTGTCCTGCTGCCCACCACCACTTACAGGGCTCAGTGCTCACACCACACTGTGATTTTAGTAATGGTCATGCGAAATTTGGAAGTGCCAAGGCTTAGGTGACCTCTGAACACTCAAAGCAATACTAGGAATGGGTTCTTACTCTTGCCCAAAATAAAGAAACTCGAGGAGGCAGAGTTCTGTGCCATGCTGGACGTGGGGCTGTTTATGTTGGGAACTGGGCTTCCCCTGCACGTCCAGCACTTCAGGGAAGACCCAGGTATGATCCCCATGGCTCGCTCGGCCCTTTTTGTCTGCCCTGCATCTGCTCACAAGGGCTTTAATGACTGCCAACTGGAGGGACTGGTTTTGTCAGAAAGCACAGAGGAGCAGAGTATAAAGCTTCCTTTTGCAGATTCCCACTAATTGCTTTCCAGAGTTTTCCTGTCCAAAGGGAAAAGTGGTGCTTCTCTCTTTCTCTTTTAGTGAAGGCCACGATTTCAATTTGAGTTATGAGTGGGATAAAACCTATCTTTAAATAAGCAGGTGAGTAGAAATGGCTGAAGAGCCTGGGTTTATGGATCAAAAGCTTCAGAGCCAGGAGAATGGAGTAATGTGTGTTTCCATTAGAAACATGTGTGCTGAATTTTAGGCAAAATACTTTTGTTTCCAATACTACCAGGTACTAGAAATCAACCATCCATATTTAGGTCATTAAGTTAAATGAGCACACTTGCTAAAGACATCATTCCTAACATGAAAGAATACTTTTTGGTCACATACAAGCCTAAAATTTCATTTTCTTGTGGCTAGCTGCTCAAGTAACGTCTTTTCCCTTCAGAAAATATCTAGGTCTGTGTAAAATCTTCATCTGAGACTCATGTTAAATGTTGATTTCATCTGTGACTAAGAAATTATACCAAGGCTTGTACAAATATCTTTCTGAGCCTTGCAATTCTCATGAGTGATTGCATTTTAAATGCAGTCAATTAAAGACCTTTCACCTTTCTTGTGGAAGATGTGGTAAAAATGAGCAACAAAAATCAATTATCTGCTTCAACCTTTAATTCAGAAGAATCAATGCCAAACTGCAGGTGTGTTCTGCTGCATTTTTGACTGTGACTTTTTGGGTCTTTTTTGATGGAAGAGATGCCAGTTGGATTACAAAGCACTTAACACATTTGCAAAGATGTCTGGGTTTTTTAGTGCCAGGAATCACCACCAGATTTTTACCATGCTTAACCTAAGTATTTAAATTGCTGCTCCTGATTTTTTTACTGCATCTGTAGTTCAAAACTCACCTGAATAATTCCAGTGCCAGGATGCACTTCTAACTCTCAATTGCAGCAATGGAGCGAGCACAACCCAAAAAAAGGATGTTTCAACAAAAAAATCTGTGCCATGTAATGACCAGGCTTAGCTTTATTTAGCTCATGGTACCTGATAAGGCACAGCCCATGGCACAGTAGTGATGTTACATGAGGAAAATCTCTTCCTAAGTTGTTTTTGTGCAATTATATCCTCTCCTTTAATTTACCAATGGCTACATAAGAAAAGAGGAAAGAAAAGCATCAAGAAGTGTTTTACAGCTGAGTGAGAATGGAAAACCTTAATTTCTATCATTGTGTTCTGGAAAAGTTATGTACAAACAACCACCAGGTTTGTGGTAAACGCCCAATACACTGACAGCAAGAGATGGTCATTGCTGCTATCTTGAACCAGAAATGCCAAAACCAGCACCCCCCAAAAATGAGAATGGAATAAAAATTACAGATGAATTACACAGCTTATCTGCCTCGGTGCTCCATACACAGTTCTCTCATTTAATTCTGAAAAAAGTCAAAGTACAACTGGTGGGTCAAGTCTCTGACCTCACTTAAATCGTTGAGCTAATCTTGTGATTATGGCATTTCCTTATGGCTGTTCTAATTTGTGAGTTATGATATCATGATTTTCCTATCATAAACTGTTCTTTCAAAACACATATTTGGATTAACAATAAAGTATCTCCATGTGTCCCCCAAAATAAAATAAATCAGGAGGATATTCTATGGGGTATATCTTATGATTAAAAATACATTAATTGGCTTCTAGATAATATCCTAGGTATTGGAACATTAAGGAAACGATGGGGCTCTTCTGATGGCTACAGAAGAGCCATTTATTACTTTTGTTGCATAAATTTCTCCTGGTCAAACCTGGTACCAGTTCACAGTGGCTACAGAACCCACAATCACTTTCCAAAATAAACACAATCTCCTCCACGGCACCTGAGCAGATCTGAATGGCTCCTATTAACTGCTGATTTTCTTAATTTTGTAAATGATCACTGCTTCAGAAATCCTGGAGTGAACCACAGAATAATTACTATTTGGAAGGGATGCACAGACATCATCTAGTCCAGGCTCCTGTTCAAAGCACAGCCATCCTAGGCCAGATAACCCAGGGCTTGGTCTTATCAAGGTGTGCATCTCTCTGAGGATGGAGATTCCACATTCTTCCACCACCAGCTGTCCCAGTACCCCATCACCCTCATGATGACAAAACATTTCTCTGTATCTACCCAGCATTTCCCATTGCCCAGCTTGGATCTGTTTCTCCCCTGTTCTGTCACTGGGATGGAGTTTTTTCTACACCCTCCCATCACGTGGTTGCACACAGCAGCAAGGTTTCCCCTGAGCCTTCCCTTTTTATTCCCCAGTGCCATGGATATGGCAGGTACCCCAGTCCTAAACATCTTGGTGATACTCTGCCAGACAGATGGAACAGTTCCAGATTAAAATGCCACGTGAAAAAAGTGCATTTGAATCAGGTTAAGTATAAAATAAATCAAAGTTTCCAAGTACTAGAGAGAAGTTATTTCTCAGAGGAAAAGGGCGTCTGATGCACCCTCAATGCTCTCACATCTCTCAGAAGCGCTTGTGCATCATAAGGGTTTCTCGGGCACATTTGGATCTTGGAAGCACCTTTCAAAAGGCACCATTATTCAGTGTTACACAGCAGAAAGTACAAGCTGTAATGCTTACAATGAGCTCAGGAACAACAACACAGCCTTCCTCCACCTGAGCAGGGAACTGAGACATAGACCATACAGGTGAATCTTCATCCAGCATCAGATCAGGGAAAACAGCATTAGCTGCCAGTGCAGAATCCATAACCAACCTAAGGGACACATCCTAACCCAGCAGGAGCTTTGCTTTTACAGGATGGTTTTTATTTATCAACTTCAAAGTAGGGATTTATAGAGATGCAACAGTGGATGCACAGGTGTCCAATAATCATATTAGAGACATGCAGAGAAAGCCTATAAAAACCCAGTTATTTGCTATTGCTGGTACTCTCTCAAACCTAACCTTCACTACCACAGCTCAACCACACAATAACACAGCTCAATCCCATCAAAACTTCTAAATATGCAACTCTGCATCAGATCTCAGAAATTAACAGCAATATGAGCTACCTCTTAATGGCCCAGGTAGTGTTCTCAGTCAAAATACCACCTACCTATTACATTTCCATTAATAATTACCTGATTTGTTTTATAGATAGAAATTAATATTCTAACTTCCTACAAAACCTCACAGATAAACACACTTCCCTTAAATTATTAATATTTAGTAGTTGTGTTGTTGAAGACCTTAATGTGTTCCATACATTAAGCTCTCAATTTAAAAACAAACCAACCAGTCAAACAATCCCTAACAACGGAGAAACTATCCCTGGTTTATCCTAAAATAAAATTGCAGTTCTGAAATTTAAACCAGATTTTTTGTTTCTGTGGAATGGAGACAAAATGGTGCTTATTAGCAGTTTGGTCACTTGTTTTGATGTTGCCAGCGTCTCCCCAGGATATGAATAACTACCAGTGGGACACTCAGAGAGACTTGGATCACTTCCAATATTTCTGTGCTTTAATAACGCCTGGAGCCTTTCAGATATCAAAAATTATCATTATTATATTCCTGTCTTCCTCCTAGGTAATTGATCTTCAGACTCTAAGAAAATTATCACAGTTGCTTAATTAGTCTCAGATTTTAGGGAAAAGAGCTTGATCAGTATTTATGCACTTTAACAGGCACTTTTAATGTGGTGTAAGTTGTCAGCTGAGGCATGACAAATGCCACACTCACATCAGCCTTATCAGACAGACTCAACATTTGATTTTAAAATCCTCCTCTAAATATGCATTTTAATGAAACTGTCTGAACTGTTTATTTATTCATTATCACTGATTCAGAATTAAAGAATTCAGAATTTAAAATGTTGAGGTCAAAAGACCACGTATTCTTTCCTACAGAAATTCAGGCAGAATTATTTTTCTCTAGCCACACAACATGGACACAAAAATACCTCGAACAGAGTACCTTTATACAAACAGTTCTGGCCAATGACTTTAGGTCATTAAGAGCTAGCTCATGTTACTGTTAATTTCCAAACTACAGAGAAATGTTATGTATTTAAGAAGCTTAAATGCTTATTAGCTCAGTCTTTGACAATTTAGCAATAATTTGGTCAATTATTGCATGGGGTTTTAATGCCTTTAATGATACCATGCTCTTAATGAAAAATCATTTAATCCAGTTGAACTGCAAATTCAATTTTTCCTGACGAGGGTCACAATTCAGTACCATTCTTCTCCTTTTTTTTCTCTTTATCAAAGATAGTCCAGCTATGCAACTCCCAAAGCATCTACTTTTCACAGAGTGCAGATTTCCTAGGGAATGGAATGTGAAGTATTTGGAGGTTTCGTGCACATCAAAGTATGATAAGAATTTCTAGTCTCACTTCTGGAAAGCAGTGAGTGTTCAAAAAGAAAAAAAAAAGTATTATGTAAAATAAGTGTTACTTCTAGGGGCCTGTTCTGCTGTGATCGACAAGGATGCACCTTCTTTGATGAAGTGTGGTTCCAGCACTACAACAGAGCAAGTCCCCTAGGTTAGAACCGTGAAATCATAGATTCACAGGATGGTGTGGGTTGGAAGGGACCTCAAAGATCATCCAGTCCCACCCTCTGCCATGGGCAGGGACACCTTCCACTATCCCAGGTTGCTCCAAGCCCTGTCCAACCCTGAGCCTCTGAGGCCAGGTTGGATTAGGCAACCCTACATCTGTCCCACAGCCCCAAAACAGCCTCACTGAACTGCACTGTGCAGCATCACCCTGCTGGCTGCAACAGAAGAGGCCACTGGAGCAGATTTCCCAGTCCCACCTCTCAGACTGGGTCGAGTTGCTCGGGCCTTGCTCACTTGAACTATGAGTATTTCTTGGGATGGAGATTACACACTTCACACACCTACTTCAGACGCCTCTCCAAGCCCTTCATCGCTCTCATGGGAAGAACTTTTCCCTTCCAAATATTTGCAAATCCCCTTGGCTGCAAGTTGTGTCTGCTGTGCACCTCCAAGAAGTGTTTGGCCCTAGACACACTGTGAATTCTCTCAGTGTTCTGAACAACTGCTGGTCAGCAGCAGAAGTGACCATTACGTATCTAACACTGTTTAAGTTGCTACCAAGACAATCACCACACACATGCGTTATAAAATGGGATATTCAGTGGTATTTGCACTCTGGTCATGAACCCAGATGCTGCAAACCATGAGCAACCTGATATCATTGCATACAGGCACTACCCACACTGAAAGCTCATTCCTCTTAAATCAAGTTTCTCAAAAGACTATTTTAATGCAACAATTCTGTGAAATTAGCTCAGGAAAAAAGTTACTCAAAATATAATTTTGTTTGACACAGGAGTACACTGAGGTCATACCCAGATCTCTATAAACATGTGAGTGCTTGAGGGGTATGAACAGTAAGAAACAGGAGTTTCCACAAAAATTGAATACTGACAAAACCGTTTATTATGAACATCAGCTGTACAGACAGACACAGGAACATGGCTTTTGCACTCCTCAGAAGAGGAACTGCCACTGGACCAGTATGAATATAAACCTAAAGCTTCAGAGTAAGGGATGCCAGAGTCACTGTCAGCTTCACTTTAGTGGATCTTCAGTCCCTCCCATTAATGTTTGCTTTTTTTAGGATATATGTCTTCAGATAGATGTCCTTTAGCTTTTTCATTTAACAGATGTATTTCTATCATTCCAGCAACGTCTTGTTTTGTGTATGCAGTAATGAGAGGTCATGAGTGCACTATAAAACAGATCCCTCAGGTCAGGAGGCCTTGAACAAAGGCAAATATTGCTAAAGGCAACATCCCCTTAACTGCTAAGTGAGGGGAACTAGAAAAACACCACATTGTCTTCATCAGAATAGTTTTGCCTCCAACAGCTGGAACTTTTCAACAGAACTATTACTGGAAGAGAGTGGCACAGTAATGTTTTTATCAGTTTACATGGACAGCTACTCGTACAAGCCAGGATCAGGCTGTTGTAGGTGTGCTGGCAAGAGATTCGTGGGAGCAGCTGGAATTTGAAAAACACACTCCTGTGGCCAGCTGTTTGAGTCAGACATTTTGGGCTCTTTAGCTGGTCTGTGACACATTTGCTTCTTTTTGTTTAACTAAACAATGGCTTCTGTCACAATATTAAAAAATACCCAAATTAAAAGAAGGTCTGACAGTTAATTTAATTAAGAAATAACTGGCTTTGACAAATGGCTAAAGGAGTTTATCTTTAGGAATGCTTCATTGCCCTAGAAGCAAAAAAGAAAAGAACATTGTCTTTTTTCTGATTCTATCCAGTAAGTTCTCTGGGGAATGAAGCTATCTTGCTGTCTCCTGCAGCATATGCAATTTTCTTAGGAATTTAGTTTTATATTTAGTTCTGATCACCAGGTGTTTTCCAGAGAATTATAAATCAGGCACCCAAGCAGCAATAACAAAAATCAAGACATCATTTATATATAAGAATTACTGCCTTTGAAACACTGGAGCCACAGCAAATCTCAGCCCAAGAGCACACAAAGCAGGCAAGGTTGTGGTGTCCTCATCTGCAGTGCTCACAGGGCTCATGCTTTTACCTTCTTGTCCCTGTCTGAAGGTCCAAAAAACATCTCGCACATTTCCATCATAACTCTGAGTTATAAGACTACATCTCTATCCCTAAACTCTCCCAAAAGCCATGTAGAAGATCCATTTTGATGGCATCATCTGAAAACCCAACCCATCACCGAAGGTGTGTTCTTCTTGCAATATGTGATTGTGTGAGGACTCTGGGATGAGCCCGGCAGTGGAAATCAGTACACTCAGCTCCATCAGCCGAGGCATGACTGACATCTTTCTGCAGTCAGCACCAAGGACTCCTCCAATGCCAAGACCACAGTATTTAACTGTGGTTAAGGTACTGCACTAAATTACTGCTTTGTGCCATAGCTGAAATTTGACACTTTAAGATCACACTCTTTTGCAAAAAAACCCTTTGTGATCTAAAGAAGGTTGCCCAAAATTTTTGTCTTACCCTTGTCAGAGATTAATCTCAAAACCACATACATGATATGCAGGAAAAAGGCTGGCAGCTTAATGAGGTTATGTTCCCAGATTGCCACTAGGATGGATGTGCAATGTGACTTCAACATGACCTTTTCCAAAGTAAGCCATGACCCTGAACTCAGGGAGAATCCTCAGTGAGATCAGAGAGAAGGAAAACAGTGCCTGACTCCTCTTGCTTTACTCAGCAGTGCTGAATGCAGTTTGCTGGATGTGGCAGGAATTTTAGCAGGACAATCCTGAGAGCCCTTGTAAAAGACAGGTCTGAACTACTGGCCCTTGAGGAATCACAGCACCCCAAAAAGTTAAAGGAGCAGCCAAAATACCATGATACAGCAATCATAGTTCGAGACTGAATCACAAAATATAAACTTCAGACTACATTCATATCACCTGGTGGAGGTGATTAATTTAGGTATCACAGCAACCAAGATTTAGGCACTCAGCCCTAGCAGGACATTTCAAATAAATTCTCAAAACAGTCTGGAGCCATTTCATCACCTCTGGCAGACATCACCCAGTCGTTTGCCACGGGGGCTGAGCTCCCTCACTTGATAATGACAGGGATATTTTTGAACGGATTACTCTGCTTTCCTGCACAACAAACATCTACTTCAAATAGCAGTTGATTCTCACAACTCCTTGAAATTACATAAATCCATTTGATTATGGTAGGAGAGCTGCTGCCAGTGTTTCAGCAAGTCCTGAAGGTGACCAGCACTGGTACTTGTGCCAGTTCTAGCAGTGTGGCTGGGAATGCCCCAGGAAAGCTTTGCTCCCCTCTCAGTTCCCACAATCCAGGGCACAGGTTGGTGCTGAGATGTTTGTAAAGGGCACCACAATCTACACAGCAGAGCCACTGCAGAAATACGACCCAGCAGTGCCTGAGCCCTGCAGGGAAAGGCACCTCGTTTTGCCAAGTAACATCCATCCATCGTGGAGGGGAAGGTTTGACAGAGGAAAGGCACAAAATCATGTCCAGCACAGACGCAGAATTCTTATAGATTTGTCACGTCTTGAATACTGACGTAACACCTAAGCACCAAGTGGGTGGAAGTTTCCTCCATTGTCTCTTTGGAGCCACTCAAATATGACCCGTGGGAGGTGAATTTGATCCAAATGGCCCAAGTCCAGCTGTGACAGCAGCAGCTTCATCCACTGCCACTGCAGACATCAAAATCACCTCTTTAGTTTACTTCAGGTGCACAAAGGTTTGTTTATGCCTACCCCTGTTTGGAAAAAGATAAGACCCTCAGCATGAAAAGCACAAACAACCAACTAAAAACCCCCCAAACAAACATAAAAACAACACCCCCCCCAATCTGCTCTTCTATTTTTTAAAACCTTTAACTATAAACAAACACCAGTAGGTTTGTTGTGTTTCTGTGATGCTAAGAAGCAATGTCTGTGTTCCAGAGTGTTTTCCCAAGCATCTGTATTGTAAAGATGTTTCCTCTGAATACACACAGAGAGATCAGAAGGGCTGCTCCAGCATTCCCATGGGAAAGTTTAAACTTGTGAAACAAATGTTTTCATTGGCTGCGCTAAATTGCAGTTTAACTCTTTTTTTTTTAAAAAAAAAACCAAGTGCAATTTACAACCCACATTATTACTGCTGCTTTGTCAAAAATATGTGATTTCAAGAGAGGAAAAATGGAATTGCTCCTAAGGGTTTGCAGCTAATGGCTGAGGGACATACAGCAGCATTGTTATTTGTTCACAGATGGATAACTCAAAATGCTAGCAGTGGTTCAATGTTTAAACAAACAACTTCTAGAAGTAATTGACTGTTCAATCGCTTTTACTTCTGGATAGTATCAACTCTCTCATTTCCAGTTTTTCTGCCTGTCTTCACAGGCCCTGCTGGTGCTGGATTTGTTCTTCGCCTTAGAAGTCCTGAGGCACTTCTATCCATTACCATCAGTCAGACTAATCATTTTTTATAGCTTTGATGGCAACCTATATTATCATATTAAAGTATTATCACCATTTGTAAAAACCAGTTCTTATTCATGTTTTACTTAGAAAAAAACACTATGTTGCCTGAAAAGCCAACCCAAATTTTAGCCCTGTGTCATAAGAAAATTAAAGTGATTGTAAAATCTGCATAATTTTACATCTTTGTTGGCTTTCCATCTTAGTATATCTGAGATGGACTTTTATAACCAATTTGACAGAGGAGCGATGATCACCATTAGGCTTTGTTCTAACAAACTTAATGAAAACAGAAGCAGCAAAGAAGATAAAAAAAGGGAGCCCCCATCAGTGGTGCTCCACAAACCGGAAAGACTGCAATATAAACTTCTATTTTATTAGACACCAGAGAATCAAAGCACACAAGAGGCTCTGTAAATATCCCAGCTGTGGGAAAAGCTTCAATTGGAACTTAGATTGTACTGGACATCAGAGAGTTCAGCTATGAAACTCAAATCCATAGGAAACCAAGCTTCATCAGTTGCACTCCTCACAGACAATATGTTAGTAAACAGGTATTTATCAGAGATTTGGTCCCATTTTCATGCCCTCTGCTGTGTACATGTAAATCTCAGTAAATGCAACCAGCACACACGCAGCCTGCAAGAACAAAGCACTGCGAATCAGGAAACTTTGGCACTCTTCCTGACTCCTTCACCAGGCTCCAATGTGTGATCTCAGGAAAAAATCAAAACATTCCCATGGGTCAGGCTTCCTCTATCCATATATATTTATGTTTATACAGCACTTTGTGATTCCCAGCTAGAAGGTGCTCTATGAAAGCGAGGAAGTTTGGAAGTGCTGCTAATATTGCTCATTTTCCTACACACCTCACCTGACTCTGTACTAAAAGGTTAATTGTTATTTCTACAGTAATTTAATTTCTTCAGTCATAGAATCCTCTCTCAAATAAAAAACAAAACAATAATTTCTGAACCACTCTCTCCAACCCCAGTGAGAGGACCCACCCAATTAAAATGCAATGCAGTTTTACAGACTGTAAAAGCATAACAACATTTTAAAAGTCACATAGACATCTTTTACTATAAGGGCAGAAAATTATACAAGAGCCAGATTGTTGAAAATAACTCTGTTTAAAAAAAAAAAGTATTTTCAGATTTTTTTTCTTCTGCTGAGGCAGCTGTCCAAGAGGAACAAATTCTACATCTCAAGAATCACTTAAAGCAAAGGCTTTACCCTGCCAATCAAGGCTACGAGACTCAAAACCTTTCAAAATGAATGCCATCTCAAAACTCTAAAACAGCAGGCCTTGGATACCTTAAAGCATCTCTTTGTGCTAAAGACTCTTTTCCTGAAGGCCAATTTTGAAATCAAAGCACTCGCTTTTTTTCCAGGGAGCCAACACAAAGAAGGCAGAGGGGTCATTTGATGCCAGGCACCCAGCGCAGGGAGGCTGCAGAGCACAGCGGTGGAGCGGAGCTGCGAGCCCGGCCAAGGGAGGAGGACAGCGAGGGACTCTCGTGGTCAGCAGGGCCGCAGAGTGTGCTGCCCGTGAGAGGTCATCCCAGGACACATGGGGAAGCCTGTGCAGGCTGCTCTGCTGGGAGAGGGATGTCTCCAGCACTGACATACGGTTTTCCATGGGAAGGGTGTGGCCAAGGATAACACCATGTTTCTTAAGTTAGCTCACTGCCTCTCAGCAGAGCCCTTTCAGAGAGTGGGAAGAGGCAGGAAGAGCAAAGCAGCCGACTTGTTCCTCTTTCTCTTCCTCTGTCCTTTCCAACCCCTCTGTTCCACTATCATCATAACACCAATTTATAAGCTGCAACAAACAAGGAGTCAGGAAATAGGCTCGTAGACACGTCCACTCCGTCTGTCTCTTCTCCAGGCACCGTGGATGGAAGCTCATAATTAACAGGAAGTGTTTCAGTGTTATGACTAGGCCAGAAAAAGCAAGGGTTTACCTAAAGTAACACTGGCAAAGCCACTATTAATATAGCACATAGTCCTTTAATGAGGTAATCTCTGCACCATCAGAGCCCTTCTCTGTGTGCCCCCAGACTGATGTCTGACCTCAGCAGCCACCAGAGGGGAAAACAAAGAATCCATGACAACATGGCTAATAACACACAAACCCCACTGCTTGTGCTGGGCTTTTATTGACAAAGATTACACCACAGCTGACTTCCACCCCAGGAGCTACAACAACAAACCAAGCACAACCTAGACACGGCCTGAATGGGTGTTATGACAGAGTTGTGGCACTGAAGAATGGCTTTAGCAGGCCATCAGAATTATCCTTTCTGGCAGTGGTAACGTATCTGCCCAGCTCCAGGCTCATGTTATGATTGGGTATTGTTGGCCCTTTGGGAACTGCCCATCGTTACCGTGTGAACAACAGCCACGGGTCTTTCCATCGGCCCTGCCCACGGATGGCCCTTTGTATGAAACTGATAATTGATGTGTTGAAATGTCCCCAAAGCCCTTCATTATATTTTACTGTGTAGGGCCAGTGGATAATCAGAGGAGAATGCCAGCAAAACCCAAGAAGTCTGCTGAGGCAGCAAGTGCTAATGCAATTTTTTACCACAATATATAAATAACCCCCCAAGTTCCTCTCGTAAGCATATGTGGTAAAAGGAGCATGCAAAGCTTTTATCACGCAACTCTTGTGTTGCTTTAGAATAGTTAATCAAATAAAAGCTTCCAGAGCTCAGACTAATGAAAATCTGCACCCTACATTTGCTTTGGCAGTTGGACACCAATATTATGTTACTAAAGCAATGGAGCTTTAATACAAAAATGAGTGAACTGAGGGAATTGTGCTAAGAGAAGAAAGATGAGAGGAACAAGATGGTGTTAAATTCCCACAACACGATTAGAGAGATCCACTGTTTTGCCCTTCTTTTCAGGAAGGTCTCCAGATTTCTGTATCAATATGAGAACATCTATGTGGAAATAAACACAGCACAAAACTGTTTATAAACTAACATTTCATCTCCACCTCATCCAGCTATGTCTGCCTTTACAAAAGCTGCTGCTTGTGGACTGAAGGAAAACCCTCAGCTGCCTCCCTACATCACACCTATGCTCTCTATGCTGTGTCTGAATTTTAACATCTGTTGTCAATACTCAAACTTCCTTTCTTCATTGAGAAGTTTTGATATTTCAAACACACATCAGTATAACTTAACTGCTGCTAATGTAAAATAAAGCTTATCTATTTCTTTTATCTCACAATTTTAAGGTGATTTTGGATACCAGGAAAACCAGGAAAAAAAAAAATCATGGACAGCTTCTGGAGGCCAAGAGAATTTTTACTTGCATTTCTCTTGCGATCAACATTCATATATTGCTATAATTTTTAAACAAAAGCATCTCATTTAAGTATATTGAGCTGACACAAAACACATTGTCAATCAATCTCAACATTAAAATGCATTTCCCATTGCCTTCGAGAAGTTCCAGTTCAGATCCTATTTATCTTAGGCTTTCTGTATCTCCCATAATAAATTCCAGTTGTACAACTCCATGATGAGCTGCACAGGATTAACCATGATATGTTACAAACAAGATTGGTTAAAGGGAAGCTTGTTATTTTATGTCAGAAATAGCCCTCTGGTCCACTCAGGCTTCAGGAAACAAAGGGAGCTTGGATTTCAGGCCTTGGAGGGAAATGTGCTGCTTGGAAAAAGCAGGTATATTAAGTTGTTTTAAAACTAAATGTTTGCAATGCATTCAACTAAATTCTAATGGGCACCAAACTGACCTGAAACAATATACTGTAATTTGGGTTTCCTGCTGTGTTTTGGCAATATTTCAGGCTCTCACATGGAAAAAGTAGGTTTTGTAGACACTGGATTTTCCACCAGACAATGGCTCTCCAACAGGTCCTGTCCATAATTGAAATTATTCAATATTTTAGTGTATACAAGACCCTTTTCCCTCCCTCACTCCTCCTGCCCTACCTACAGACACAAAAAAGGATCAAACCAGCAAATGGGAAGGGTAAAAGAAATTTAAATTACACCAGACACCACTTGGCTTCCTTGGATTTCTCAGTTCTATTTTCAGGGCCCTCAATAATTTCTTCCTCCACTTAACTCGTTAACGAGCAGACACAGACAATCCCTCATCACATCAGGCTGGGGCTCCAAGGAAATTCGGCAGCCACTCATCCAGGATCCATTCTTCTTCTGGAAATGCTTTCCTCTTTTCTGGACATCTCACAAAGGATATCCCAGGTTAGCCTGAAAAGTGGGAATACCACTGGCCGTGAAGAAACATGACTGATGAGCTGATCAGTGTCACTTTGCCATTAACCTTTGCTTGATGGGAGTTGAGGGAATCTGGCCTTGGCCAGCTCACAAAGCGGGAACTAAACTCAGTCCAGCTCATTCATACGTGTATACCCCACAGAAAGCAGGAATATGACAGCACTCACCTCTAGACTATTAATTCTTTTACCTTTTTTTTATTTTCATGGGGCATCAGAAGCTCAGCTTCCCAACCAGTAAGAGAGCCTTGAAAAGCTGAGGCAAATGCAAATGTCACTGCAAGGTTCAGTTCCTGCATCCACCGATGACAGGAAATCTCTATCAGAACCCACTCCTGGATCACTGGCTTTAAATCCAGGTGACAATCTGCAGCAGTGGGATTAACTCTTCACAAATAACTCAGGTTACAGGTGGAAGGGTGGGAGCAGTTTGGCACACAGAGGTTAAGGTACAGAAAACTGAAATTATACTTCTCCTTCCCCTTGCCTCCCCCCCTCCACTTCCACACAGAGGTTTAAAGTAACTCTTGGCCCAGAAACAGCAGGGAAAAAGGAGATTCACCTTTCACATCACCAAAAAACCTACCAATAGCAAACATTTTAAAATGACAAAAACCAAAACAGCCCCACCTCTCATGTAGGCTGTTCAAAGCACCAACCAGCATCCCCTTAAGTAAAATCCTTAAGCTTTACCCAGATCTCCATTACATAGCAGGTGACTCCTTCCAACACAGTAACTCAGAAGGGGCTGGAAGCCAAAGTTTCAGCTTGGTGGCAAACAGAGCATAACAAACAGCTACAACCCAGTTCAATCCTTCAAGAAATTCTTTACCTCCTCAAAAGTGAGGTTCATGCTTTATCTTAAATTAAATTTAAACATTCTTCTAAACTTTTTCTTCAATACCCTCAGAAGACTTCATATCCAGCTTGCCTAACCCAAGGGAGAAACGTCCTAAGCCAAAGCATTAATATGAAAATATTATGGTCGAGTAGCTCGGTTTCCAAGTGACATAAATGGGCAGTAGCTGTTGAGACAGTTGGAAAATTTAATAAAAAATTAAGTTTTATTGTGCCAAAAAATCCTTATGCCTGGAATCACATAACACTGTCCCACCGATACCAGTACACAGAAACCAGAAAAACAGAGAAAATGAGCAAATTCTGCTCAATGGTTCTAAAAATGTCACTGATTCCAAGTGTTTTGGTTACTGAGTGCCCAGCAGGATACTCCCAAAACATGCTCTGGAAATCTGTATATTCCTAAAGGTTGTGAAGCTTCACACGGGTGCATTACAAGACAGATTTATGCTTCTGAAAGAACTTGATTTTAAGCACAGCCTTGCCTAAAGATTAATATTCAGAAATGTGGCAGAAAGCAAAAGTTCTTAATAGTGTTTATTTTTTGGAAGTGCAGGGGGGCTATGCTAAAAGCAAACACACAAAGGATAAACAGCAGAGTGTTGAGATGCTTCTGCCAACACTTTCCCCTCATGGTGACTTCCCCACCAAACATCTGACAGGCTTTGAAATAATAATAATAATTAAAAAAAATAAGATTTACATCCACTGGAACAAAAACTAGACAATTGTGAAACAAGAACACAAAAATAGCTAAACCAGAGAAAGAGAAGCAAAAAAAATATTCTCTATAGCTACTTTATCTTGCTCCATTCATGGGTTTAATGAAATTGCTGACTTTAGGTACCAGTAAACTCTCTTGTTTTATTTTTTGGGGTTGTTTTGTTTTGTTTCGTTTGGTTTTGGTTTTTTCCTTCATTTTTTATTTCCCCTCCCTATTTCAAATGCTGATTAACACAAATCTGAGGCAAGAACTGTTGCATAAAATACGATGCTGGGCCTTTGTAAAGCACAACATTATTGAAAGGGTATTTATGTTCTGGAGGTGTTGCAGGTCATGTTGGCTTGGACTGCAAATTAAAGCTAACAGAACAACACAATTACATCTCAGATAAAAAAACCTCTCCCTTGTCCTTGGGATGATTGATTCCTTCATGGAATAGGCGGGGAAAAAACATGTTTAGTTATAAGTACTACACAGAAATAAAAAAATACGGGCTGATGATAGTAAATGAAATTTCCTGTTGCAAACTGGAGCATGAATAGAATAGAGCAGAAACAGCCCCATCAGTCTGCTCTCAGACAGCAGAAAGCTGGAGCTGCAGTGATAAGAATTATTTTTGAAGAAATAGTATGGCACGGTGGAATTAGTGAGGACAAATGGGGAATTTAAGGAGTGGGATGTAAACACGTAGTTAAAACCAAGTGAACAACAACAAAACAGCCACAAGGGATAAGCTCAGAGTGCTTTGTACATGGCAGCAGAACAAGGGATAGGATGCCATGGATTAGTGAGGGCAGCAGAATCACCTATTGACTGGGTATTGGGTACAGGAAACAAAACAAAAAAGAACTCGGGCTTAAAGGCTGAACATCCCTTGATCAGGGACAAATGGTGATTCTGGATACTTTCCATGCCTGTGCAGTGAAGAGAAACTGTGGTGACACTTGTCACTACTGAATTATCTGCTTCGTTTTCTTTAATTCTGCTGCAAATACCCCACTAAAGCCCAGGAACATTCATGCATCGCTGTGATGGCTGGCAGCATACACTGGAGCTATTAAAGACAGGGATGTGAGCCAAATCAAGTAAATTTAATGTCTTGAAAACTGGGTTTGTTCATAATAAGACGTAAAGGAGGAAACTTTAAAGTATTGGTATGGTGAGGAAATTAACAACCGTGATGGTGAGTTTTTATGCTACTGCTGTGTATGTGTAATGTAAATATCAGCTGCCACTAGACTGTGATTTTTCTGTCTGGAAAGGTGTCCAAGGCCAGGTTGGATGGGGCTTGGAGCAACCTGATCTAGTGGAAGTGTCCCTGCCCATGGCAGAGGGTGGGACAAAATGAGCTTTAAGGTCCCTTCCAACCCAAACCATTCTGTGATTCTGTGACTGAATCATCTCTAGCTCTGTAAGTAATCCCTTTATCTGGAGAAATATTGCTTAAAACAACCCACCTCCAGTGTGTCCATTCTATGATCAAACAGTTCTCTGTATTTTATGGGTAGTTTAAAACAAATAGTGGATTGTACCAGGCAATGCCAGTGCCTTTCCAGCTCCATGAGTTGTGTTGCCATGGAGCATAAATCTCCTGATGTCACTGGCCTGTCTGACCCATTCCAGCACATTTATAATTAGTGGGAACTCTTAAATCTATATGCTCCTTATCTTAATGGAAGGTAGTGCTGTAGACTGTGTGGTGTTCACTGCTGGAGTTCAAGGGGTCTGGAATTCAGTTGGATAAAAGCAGTTTAGTTCCTGCTGCAGCGCGTGAATTGACTTTTCTGGAAACCTGGCTGTTTTTTGGGGACTGCAGAATGACCTTCAGTGTGTTTGCATGGCTGTACAGAACTCCTTGAAATGAAGCCAGATCCCATCCTTTGCTTTTTTTTTTATTTGTTGTTGACAGTGTCCTGCAGGAAGGAAGAGATGTGATTGCTGTAATCACCTCCATATCACGCACCGTATCTTCTAATGAAGTCAGTTCTGTTTAAAGTAATCCTTATCTGAGAGACAGTCAAGTTCTGAATTTAAAATAAGCAGGGATGAAAAATCCATCTCAGGTCCCTGATCCTCATCCGTATTTTTTCCCTATTTAAAAACCTTTTAAAAGTTGTTTATTTTGATGAAGAACCTGTTTAATTTCAGCTTTCACTCACTTGGCCTGAATTGGGGAGTCTGTTACAATAATTGGTTAATTTTTGGTTTTATGATTACTAAAGTTCTCTTAAATAAAAATCTGTAAATCTATGATACCAGTTTTAATTTTGTTACCGCCCATGTAATACTTTGTTACATATTCAAGTGTCTACTTCTCCCATTGTTTTGTAAGAGGTTAATGTTGAATTGTCAGCCTTGCTCTGAGATAATTCTACTTCTTTTCTGTATTGTCTTCAGTACTCTGCATACTCATGAAAAATAAGGAAAAAAATCAAGATTAGTCCAAATGTATAATGGATTAAAGAGAGAGGTCAGGTGTTCAAAGCCTTTTCTCTCTCTTTACATGACATTTTTCCAAAGTTGTGTGTCAGTTTTTGTAGAAACAGCTACTTTTTTTTTTTTTTTTAAGTTACCTTCTTTAAGGGCTTTAGATGGCATCTTTTACATTAGAAATTGTACATGTTCCCTGATTGTCTGCATCCTTTCCTTTTGAATAAAGGACTTTTCTGAATAGGAAACACAGAGTGTTATTATCTTTAATTCAATTAATTCAGTTGAGAATATAATGGTGATGCAGTTCTTATGCCACATTGTATTTCAGTTTTTCCCAACTAACAGAACTACAGCAAATCCTATGAACACACAGCGGGGGAAGATAAAACTTTGTGGATATCATCATGGATGGCAATCTATGCATTGTGCTTTATTTAAAACATCCATCAGCATAAGAATAACATCAGGAAAGTTTTCAGTAACAAGTGACCAAGCAGAATTAAGCAGTTCAGTTCTTATTCCTAACGTTTAGTTCTATCATGGCAGATTTTTACTTTGTCCTTTGTTCAGATTAGTGGCAAATGATTATGAAGTGGTACCCGTGGCTCGTCTCAGAATGAGGCCTATTCTGAGCAGGTTTTTCTAGGGATAGAACAACTTTCTGTAAAATGTTTAAAGGAAGAGCAGATTTAATGAACACAAGGTTAGATGATAAATTCCTCTGAGATTTTTAGGAATTTCTCAGAGGCACTTGATGAGCAGCTGGACAAATGCAGATACAGGACAATGTGCACATCTGGAAGTTGGTGGGAATGTTCAGAGAGGTGGTTAATGACCCCAGATATTAATTGTTGAGGAAGATGTCAGCTGTGCTTCCACTGGGCATCGTTTGAAACCAATCCTATTCAATGTGTTAATTATGGAGTTGGAAAATGGCACAGCTCCTTCTCCATAGTGTGGAGGCTTGTGGGCTTTCCAAGGGCAAGGGGAGACTTTCCTCATCCAGTGGGATTGTGCAAGCTTTGGGCTGGTTGTGTCTGTAGCTCACATACCTAAAAGGTTCTGTTCAGTGCAGGAAAACAGTGTTGCACCTGTAGGAACAACAGCAAAAAACTCTTAATTAAAGTGATGAATAATTAGATAATTTAAAGCTTAGCGAAAGGGAAATGTGTGTAGAGATGCTACTACAGCACTGCCATTCCAGTGAAACCAGCAGGGAAAGAGTCTCCTGAAAAAGCCAACCAAACGAAAAAAGCTCAAAACCCCCTAAAGCTTTGACTCTCCATAGGAAAAGCTGTCAATTGTTTCATTTGGAGGCAGCAGAGGTTGATTGGCCTGGAATAAAGAGTTCTCTCTCAGAGAAATGAAGAGCAGCTGCAGGGTAATACAGAGGTAAGGTTAATTGTAGTTTCCAAGGATGAGGAATTGTAAATAGGATTCTTTCAGTGAAAGGATGACCTCTACATGCAGAACCAAAAGCTTGCAAAGTCATGGTTAGGATTAAGTTCAAGAACACTTTTTGAAGAATTGTTGGAACCTGAGACACTAATTCTTGTGCTGTAAGGGGAGAAAATGTGTTAATTTAAACCAAAGGTTCTTAATACTTCTCTGCCTTTGTAAAATGTGAGCTGGTATTACTGATGCCAAGTTAATACAACGAAGAAAGATAAAAAGTGAAACAGAAGAAGTGAATAAATGTTTGTTTGGATTTTTTTTTCTGCAAGGTGTGTGATTAATGTTGCCTTAAGTAGAAGCAGAAAAAAAAGTTTCAAAATTTACGGTTTTATTACTAAAAAGGAAGGTCATTTCTGTAAATTCAGCATATCTACAGCAATTTAACTGTCTTACTCAGATATTACTTTGCTATATGTAGAAATTTGCATCATTTGGGGGGAAATCTCGAGAGAGAAGGCAGAGTGTAGGACCTGATTTGAAATGATTTGGTTTCCCTGGGCTTGCAGCATGACCCTACATGAACCAGCCTCCCAGCAGCACTGAGCTCAGGGGCTTTGATCACGTCCAGAGCTGTGAGAGGACTTTTATTACGAGGTGTTGAGGAGCTGTGTGAATACAGAGTGATCTGTGGGAAAATCTATGGTTGTACAGAAGAGACAGGACAGCCTTTTGCTGAGGCCTGGGCTGCCTTGTGGTAAAGATTCCTTAAAATCTTATATTTCCCTGAGCTTTTTGGGAAACTCCCCTACCTTGTCTGTTAAAGTTGCTCAGTGGAAAAAAAAGCATGCTTGTATAAAAAATGCAAGATAAATGATTTGAATATAGGAATTTTATGTATGGCTGTTTAAAGCAGCTTTCAAGCACTTTGACTGCTTATTTGTAATGGAGTAAATTACTTTTCACATGGTTCTACTCCTAATATTTATTAAAGCAAACAAATGCAAACAACCCTATTTTTCATCCTTCCTAGGAAGAGCACTCCCTAAATCACCAGGCTCCTCACGGAGAACCAACCATTAGAAATTTAGGTATTTTTATTTTAAGAATTGAGTATTGGATATCACATCCCCCTGGAGTAAAGATCTTCTAAATAATAAACTTCACCTGAGTGCTGAATGATGAGAGAGCCCAAACGGGCACTCGAACTGCAGCTGTAGGTGTGTGAGCCCTTAAAGTAGAGCTATTTTTCTGAGACATATAGTAGATAAAAACGATTTGGACACTGCATGCAGTTAAGCTTTGCACAGAATTTTGAGGTACATTCTCACTTTGCGGTCGAAGCAGAGGCAGCAGCGGGTCGGGCGGGTGGGTGTGGGTGGGACCTCTCTGTTAGGCTGCCCCTTAAACTGGTGTTTGCACCTTCCCTGCGAGTTTTTCAGGGGCTCTTTGATTTCTGAAGGCAGTTTGCCCTCACGTCTGAGGCGGGTCCTGGTGTAGGCTGTTGCCTCCAAGACTGAGCTGGTTGATGTGACTGAAAAATGTGAATCACTCCATCACTGCCTTTTTTAGCTTGCCAGTTTCCGTGTCGGGGCTCTCCATGGTCTCTGTCCCACTGGCTCTGTTACCAAGGTCATCCTCCCCTTGCGAAGCCCTTTTCCCTCCTTCCTTGGTGGTTTATTAGTTAGAAATCTGGGTTTGCATCATGGGCTGCTTCCATTTAAGAACTTTGTTCTGTTGAGGCCGAAGCAGAATCTCGCCCTGCTGTGGAGGTGGAGGGTTAGCGGAAGGGGAGAGTGCTGTGAATCCAAAAGGAAGCTGAGAGCTTAGAAAAGCTCAAATTAAAAATTCTCTGCGTGGTTAAGCTTGGGAGTGGGGCCTAAAGGTTTAGTCTGGCTTGTTTCTTGCCTGGCTATGTTTTAGGAAAGAAGAGAGAAGAGTCACATTCATGAAACAAGATAAACGAGTGTGTCAAGAAGTTGTTGTTTAAGAGTGGAGACGGATATTCCTTTTACTCCTCCAAACCATCCTGCTCTGTTTATTATTTTTTTCCTTTCTTCTTTCTCTGTTTTTTTAAACAAGGTGATGGGAACTGCCCGTTTGAACCCTGATTGTTTCAGCCAGATCTGCTGGAGGCTGTACTGGGCTGTCATTGACTAATGATAAGAGCTTTTTATCTGCAGAAAGGCATGTTCTCTATTCCCTTTCTCGTTGCACTTCTACTCCTTGTAAGTCTCTGTCCTCTTAGCATTTCCCCTTTATTTCCTTTCCTTGCAATTGTTATGCGCTCCTGCTTTTTGTCCTTCTGTCTCTATTTGTATTCTTGTGTGAGTAGAGACAGAGAATGGGCAAATGGGTTGGGAATTGTGCTGGAAACCAGGCTCCCTTGAGTATCAGAGCTCTTGCAGCTACACTTTCTGCTGCTCAGGTCAGAGCAGAGGTGCAGCTGCATTGCTCAATACTGCAGATAAATGTGAGGGAACAGAATCTTGGCTATATATACCACCAGGTTTATATATGTATTTTTATATATCTCACTGCAGCCCTCTGCCAGCCAGGTCAGCCAGGGGTTGGGCTCTCTAGGGCTGTGTATGTCGGTAGGATTTCAGATGTCTGAGCTGGTTTGTCCCGTGCTCCAGCCTCCCCTGTACCTGTACAAGCTGTTCCAGAGCCAGCTCGTGCATCTCTAAGTGCTGTTATGCTCTGTAGGCAGACTCAGGGTTATAACCATTCATGTGTTTAGATTTCCACCTCCCAGTGAAGCACATAAATGTCTGTGAAATCAGTCAGATTTTCTTTTTTTTTTCTGTCTGCCTCAGGAGATTGTGTATCCTGCTGGAAGGAATTCCGTATTCCTCACAGAAGCCTGTCTCTGTGCAGAGGGGTGTTTGTTTTGACGTGGTTCTCAATCTTCAGATGCGAACCACGGAAGTGCAGACTGTGTTGTTCAGTTTTTAGCTCATCTTAAACCAGTTTGTGTCTGGAGAAGCTGCCCTGTCCGCCACCTCTGCTGCTCTTCTCAGAGCTCTGGTTGTTACCTGTGCTGCCATGAACGTGGCTTTGAAGCCAGGCACGGAGCTGAGCGCTTGTTTTCCTTCTGTAGGGTTAGTGTTCAGCCAGGTTCTGTTCCTGGTGGAGTTCACAGCCCTGTTACCGAGGGAGAAGGGTAGAAACATGCAGGAAGAGGTGAGCTGGGAGATCGGGTGGGTTTAAAGCATGTGTGGAAGTGCCCCTTTGATCTGGACACGGGGACTGCAATCCAGGGTGGTGACTGCTGTGGGAGAATCAGTTGTAAAGCATATGTTCTTCAGTAGCCCATATAAATGCCTTGAAGCATTAGGTATTGAAAATTGAGTATTAAAAAGTTAGTATTTTAAATTTACTATTTGGAAACATGGGCTAAATTATTACTGTTTTGCCTTTTGACTCCTCTCACCTTACTGATTTTCTACCTTGCTGGACATCTTTCTTTCAGTAATAAATATCATTTTTTGCCTTCCAGTAGCAAATAGAGTGTTGGGAGTACAGACTTGCGCTGCCAGCATTGCCAATCTACTCTTGCCAGCTGATTAATCCCACAGCTTTGCTATGAGTCAGGTAGAAAGGGTTTTTACTTTATTCAGGATGAAATGTTTACCATCTGTTTTTCATGTCTGCATTGCAGATGTGAGCTGGACTAACAGCTGGAGGCCTGTTCAAGACTGTTTATATTTTATTATTTATGTTTATATTTCTAAAAAATTACCACTTTGCTTCAGCAAACATTGCATTTGCTTATGTAGATTTTAAATATTTTTGCTCTTACACTGAAGTTGCAGCACAGAAATGAGCTGCACTGTCACTTGTGAGCAGCTTTGACCCTCAGAAAGCTCCTCTGTGTAAGTCACATGGAGAGTGGATCTGTTGTGGAGGAAAACAGGGAGTTGTAGTGTGATAGACCAACAATTGCACATGCAGAACATTTTGGGTTTGTAGGATGTTCCAAAAAGTAAAATTATGCTGTGTGAAAAGGCTGGTGGTAAGGGTGGTGTGGGGTTAGACTTTTAGGGACTGTTATGTAAAGGAGAATTCTACTGATGTGGATTTTGGCTCCACTTGTTCCACTTGTTCAAGTAAATACTTGTTCGTATTTGCTAAAGCAAATACTTATTTTCTTTACAGATAGGCTTTGAAGACAGACTGGCTAAACAAATGCTCACACTGAACATTACTGAGCTGGATAGAGACATTTCTGTATTGCTGTATTTAGGGAAAGCTAAAAGCTTAGAACAAGAGACATTTTGGCACATGCTCAAGGAAGAAGAAGCACAGTTAGGCAATAGAATTCTTAAAATATATTCTTGAAAAAAGTCTGGAGCTAGTTTCAGGATTAGGACTGCAGTGTCTGTATACTTCTATGGCAGTATTATTACAGCACTGTTAACTTATATTTCCTTTCAGTGGAGTACTTAAAGCTACTTTTGGGGAATATTTGGTCAAATAGTCATAAAATACTCTCAGTATCTTGTCCTTTATCCAGCTGAGCAGTCCCTGTTTGCCTGTTTGGTGAGGGAAGTTCAGTGCAGAGATTGCAAGGAAGAAATATTCCATCAATTCTTACATAAACACTTGGGCAGGTAACTTCTTTTTAGTCTTGTCATTTAAAATTGCTGTTGTGACAGCAGCTGAAGGAATGTTGAGAAAAATACATTAATTTGGCTTATTTTTTAACTTATTTGCTGTTGTGGTGTAGATTTGACTGCGAATGAAAAACTGTCCTAAGTTTTTAATAAGTTTTTTTCTTTCATGTGCCTTTTTATATTTGAAAGCCCTGCTCACCCTTTCATATTGAGTTCTGAAGGATATTTGTTTTATTTTTTCGTAAAGGTTGAACCTGAGGCCATATTCTGGCTGTAACAACTGATCATCCTGGTTATTTTCTGTATCACCTGCATGACTGCCATCCACTGAAATTAACTTGCTTTTGTAAGCTCTGGACTATGGTACAGCTTTGAATTTAGTTTTGGATTATGACAAGTGTATGTTTGAGTACTCATGTTAATAGTGAGGAAAAGTGTGCTTAGTGAAAAGAAAGACTCTGTGACACATCTGAAAGTATCATAACTCATAATTAACCAATTAGAATAATTGTCTGCTTCAGACTTATTTTTTGAATTCCAGAGGCCAGCTGGAGTGGCAACCAACTTTATATAAAAGAGAAACAGGCTCTGAAAGATAATTAAATATTGTCTGTTGGAAAAATGATGGCTCCCACATCAGCCATGTTTACAGCAACTAGAAACCGTCTCACAGTTTTCTTTAATCACGTCTGGGTGTTTTCAGCACTGTAAAACATGAAACCTAATGGGTTTTTGTGGAAGAGTGGAAGCTGAATAATAGTGATTTTAGCACTTGCTAGATATTAGCTGATAATTCTGTTACCAAATGTTTGCAAGTGAGAGGAGGCTAATGGTGGTTGTATATGTGATTTATAAATACATTGATTAGGGAGTTCTGGTATGCCTCTGTTTTTGAGCAAGTATTTTAACCCAGTGAGAATCTTTTGCAGCCTGTGAATGAATTTTGCAGAGACTCACCAGCCTGTTTATATTGATTGATAGTGATTACTCAAGACATTCTCCTGAGTAGAGCAGTAGAATTTATTTTGTATATACTGGATAATGCTGCTAAATCCTGAGTAAGTACCTTACTGAATTGTGCTTCATGAGGTGGATTGTGATTCAAGGGGCAATAGCTGAATTCCTTTTCATTTTGTTCCCTTAATTATGGTGGTGATTCATTCGTTTATTTATTTGTAAATTTCATTACTGAAATTAGCTTATTGGTTATAAATGCTAAATTAAAATACTGAAGTTACTAAGTTAAAAATACGAAAATTGTTTTCTGGAGAAAACAATTTAAAACTTTTAGGATATTGTATACAGAGGGGCTTGGCTTGAATCTCACACAGTGTCCAATTTGATACTACTGGTTTGTCTTTACCTGTTAAAAAAACTTGTAATTTTTCATTTTAATTTTAAAATAAAGGGAAATATTTAAATTATAATTATTTAAAATGAACATTTTTTTCATTAGATTTTTCTGTCTTCTTGGGTTTGGTGGACAAGTTAGTGTATATGTGGCTTTTCTTGTCACCAAATACTTAAATCACTTTCCAGCTCAATGAAGTGCATTGGATGTCTCTTACAACCTGGCAGCTGGACTTCTCTCTATGTGGAATTTCAAAAATGAAGTCAGCTATCTAGAAAATTGCATGAAAACCTGAAATGGCAAACACAATGACAGCAAATTGCTGTTGTCTTCATTTTGGGCTTTGTTTAAGCTTTTAAGCCTGAGGTGGTCTCGTTTTGGTTTTAAGTAAGTACTGCTCTTCTTGATGGAAAATTAAGAAATGCTGAGTACTGTGGGGAAGTTTGATCCAAAAATCTCAACAGAGTTGCTGAATTTGTTTTATTCCATTTCTGAGTATTGTGCTTTCTTGCCTCTCCCACTCCGAGCGGCGCAGGAGAATGTGGGGGTTGTAGTAAGTTCGTAACATTCCTGCTCCTTCCTCACACTTTTCCCCTGCTCCAGTTTGGGTTCTCTCTGTGGGATGGAGTCCTTCAGGATACACCTGGTCCTGCCTGTTCCCTCCATGGGATGTGGTTCCTTCAGGACACATCTGTCTGCTGTGGTGTTGGAGGTACAGGAGTAAAAAGAATTCTGAATATAAATTCTGAGTAAATATGGAAGCACCCATTGGATGTGGCAGGGATGCACCTGGGAGTTCTTGGGAGTAGAGGAACAGTAGTGAGATTATGGAGAAGTATTTTATATGTGGATATATATATTTATTCTTTCAATAAATGATATGCAGTATGTGGATATTGCACGAATAATTCTCATGTTGTGTAATTTTATCTGTTCCAGGGAGTATGACTTCTGCAACGTCACCTATCATTTTGAAATGGGACCCCAAAAGTTTGGAAATCAGGACTCTCACAGTAGAGAGACTATTGGAGCCACTTGTTACCCAGGCAAGTATCTTTGGTTTGTTTTGTTTCTTCCTTCAGCCTGATTCTGTATTTACTCTATTTACGTAATTATCTTAATAGTGTTTGAGAATAAAAACATAAGCAGTTTTTGTTCGTGATCTCTTTTGGAAAGCTCTGTTCAAACATGTTTAGAGGCTCTTGTTCTAAATAATTTATAGTCTCAAAATATGAGCAGGAATACAGTAGCAACAACTATTTACTTATGTCTGTCTTATAAAGCAATTTAGAAAGTTATGAAACAGTCAGTCTAAGAGAGGGATCTGACTGAGCACATGCTCCTGGTTTGTTATTTCACCGTGAAAGACAGGTTCAAAATAAAAACAACACAAAACCAACCATCCAAATTACAGAAACTATTAAAACAGGTTTAATTTTGTCCTTCCATCATTAAGAGTGTATGTAGAGGCCTGGTGCCTGTTTCCAAGTTGCTGTTAATAATGGAAAGCTACTTCTTGAATTCCCCCAAAATGATGTCTCTGTATGGTTCCTCTGCTCCTTCAGTGAGTCACTTTCCAAAGAAATGACATCTGCTTGTCTTTCTTTGTTTTTGAAAAAAAAAATTATGTTATTTCTCTACAAAGGACATGTAAGTCTCTAACCACGTACACAACTTTACAGACTCAAGGCAGAGAGTTCTTTCATTCCACATAGCTGGTAATAACATGGTAATTAACTTTCATTATAAACCTTGATAATTTTGTTTGTGATATGAAAGACAGACTAAAATCCTGAATTCACTGTGAAACCACTGAAAATGAGGTTACCAGCTCTCTGTTATTCTGGTACTGGTGTTGGCACAGCAAGTGAAGCTTCTGTGCACCAAACTCTGATGTGAAACCCAAGTTACTGGGTCCTCTGTCAGGGAATTTCCTGTTTTCCTTTAGCTTTATTTTCCACTGCTTTGCCCAGAGAAGAAGAAACATCAGCCCAGAAGGGAAAGTACCATTGTAGCTTCATAGTTTCACCAGGTGCTGGGTTAACTTTGGGCTCAGCTACACCTGTGTTTGAGACCACACTTGAGCAAACGTAAATCAAGAAATTACAAGCTGAGCTACAGGATGTGGATTTCTTCAATGATAAAAACTCATGTTCCCAAGATTGTATTTTGATGAGGAACAATGTATTTCTATTTTAGCGGCATGTCAAGGAGAGTAGAGAAAATAAAGTGCTGTCAAGAGAGGGTAGAGAAATGTTAGGCTATTGTTTTATTCAACTTTTATGAATATTTCCATTCTGATTTATTCTTCTCATAGGTTTCTGGATAATATGAATAAATAAAACCTCCCTTTTGAACATGTAATTTAATTTCTTATATTAGGGAAATAAGTAGTTTTACTTATTTCCCTCTACTTTGATTCTAATGGAGTATGTTTGACTAAAATGTGTTTTATATGAGCCACAAAAATATAATCACGAAAGCTCCAAGTGATGAAAAATGTGTTACCTTCAGATTGTGTTTATCTGTTGCATTTTTAGCTGAAGTTATTCAGCTGCTCTTTCTGTTTTTCTCAGATAAGTTAACTATCATCCCAGTTTTAAAGACTTTTTATTTTTTTCTGCCTGAAATTGCATTTGCAGTCTGGTCAGGTCAGGAATAGTCTCTTGTTTACCTGTGTTGGGGCTTCGATCCCAATCTGCCTGTGCAGTGGCAGCCTCCACAAGATGCCACGTGCACGTTCCACGGGCAGTGATTGGGATCTCCTTAAAGAGTTTCAAAGCAATTTCCTTCCTGAGAGAGAGAGAACATCTAATTTGAAACTTTATCTTGGGCAATAAATAAATAAATAAATAGGTATTTAATCCCATTCAGTTGGAGCTCTGGAGTCCACTTGTGGATTCCAATGAACTGCTTAACAGGGAGATCACAGAGATGGGAAGTTCTTCCATAAGTCATTGAAATAGGTCACTGGATAGAAGAGAGAGATTTAATGGCCACAAAATGCGGCAGAACTTTGCTGTGAAAGTTCCTGAGCAACCTTTGAAAGCAGTCCTACTTCCATAGAATAATTCAGGTTGGAAAAGCCCTCCAAGATCATCGAGTCCAAGCTGTGACCAATCCCCACCTTGTCACCAGCCCAGAGCACTGAGTGCCACGTCCAGGCATTCCTTGGACACCTCCAGGGATGAGGACTCCAACACCTCCCTGGGCAGCCCCTGCCAGTGCCTGACCAC